>ADNK01000588.1:0-70000 GCA_000320545.1 Bigelowiella natans CCMP2755 | reverse complement strand
TCCAGACAGAGATTTTCCACTTTTTGCTGGAAAGACAGCAATTTTTAGATATCGAGGCTTTGAATCCCTTGGGGAATATGAATCGCTTCTAACTTGAATCGAAGATTAACGCTCTGAAATAAAGATCTGGATGAAAAAAGAAGGCGGAGAGTTTAGTCGAGTTCGGCTAATTCTGAACCATGCGACATCCTTTCTGGGCCTTTTTATCTGATAAATATACGGCAATTCGTTTCCAGGAGTCCAGGTTTGAGTCAGGAATGAGAATTTTGCCAAAGTGTCCTTGAGACACTAATCCTAGGTTGTCGTAAGCAACATTCTCAGGAAATCGGCAGGACGAAGCCGGTGCAGTTGCACCTTCCATTGTCTGATATGGGCTGCATCTCCGCAGCATTGTCGGCATCGGATGACCAAAGGCAAATCATATTTGGCATGTGCCACAGTCAAGTACTCCAAACGAAACTCCTGGAATTTGTACAAAAATATCTCGGAGAGTCACTCGAGTTTTTTTCATTCGGTCATCAACGAGGAATGGAAATGTGGGTTACTCATAGGCCGGCGTTACACCTCATGAAAAAAGCAACTGCATGCAATTTCACAAGTGCGACATAGCATCAATTTCAGTCGCATGCGCATGTGACGCTCGGAATCACACGAAGTCACTAAACTCGAACACCTCACCTCACACAGCGCACTGCCGAGTATGGGTGACGCAAAATGGCATATAAACGAGATAATACTAGGTGTCCTCTACGTTCGTAAGTTCTGTAAAGAAGATGCTGGTCGACCTTATGTTACACCTATACTGAAAGAAATTAAACCAGGAAATTGTAACGTGAGAAAGGCATTGGAGATAATAAAAGAAGAGCAAGGCAGCATAGATGACTTGGTAAAAAAGTATGAACACTTAATAGATAACGACAAAGTATCGAGACTGAAGAATTCTATCAAGGCAAGTGGAGGATCAACCCCTGCAAGTGGAGGATCAACCCCTGCAATTGGAGGATCAACCCTTGCAATTGGGGGATCAACCCCTGCAAACGAAGGATCAACTAATGTTGATCTTTTCATGCGCCTAAAAGTGCTGAATAAACCAGGAGAAGAAGATCGCATTAAAAAAATTGTCAACTCCCAAGGGTACCGCCTAGAAGAAAGGGGATCAGGAACAAGCGTTTATGATTTCATCTTCAGAAATACTGTAAGTCTAACGATGCAACTGAGAATAATCTTTCTGATGCTTAAGGTTTTATGACTCAGGGCACCGACAAAATAAAGTCATTGTTTACAAGAACAGAGGATGCTCTCTCTAAACGTGACTCTGACGCGGAAGTTATTGGACTCCTTTTCGACCGCAAGGAATATTTCCCTCCTTCAAACCCTCCTTCTCCAACGAGAAGAAAGCTCACCATTATCATTAATGCGAATATTCCTGACTATTCCGATTATTATAAGAATATGATAAAAGAATTCATGCCAGGAAATTGTGAAATAGCTTATTACGGACCTCTTGGCAAATTGCAGCCCGAATCGGAGAAGGCCATTGGTATAACATACAAGGTACGTTAACAACCTCGCTCTTGTCGATCAACTCCTTCACATCTGAAACACCCAGGTACCCTTTAAGGATGCAAACTTTAATGATCTCTACAAGAAAGTAACAGAGTATCTTCGGAATCTCCAGGAAGTGCGGGATGTAAAAGCAAGCCTTTCTGGGTTCATAAGAGGCTCATTAACCTTAGTCATAGCCCTCGACTATAAAGCTTCGAAAAAGGATCTTGAAGATCTGAAGAAGGAGTTGGAAAACTTCGACTTGGGTGACAAAGAGTATGGGAAACCAGTGCTAAAAATTATGGATGCTGTCACAATTGCCAAGACACCTATCAAGGTAAGAGTAGGTAGAGTAGATATATTAGCCTCACAACCATTTTTCCTGCAAAAAACGAAAACAACCTGAACTCTTCATTCGGCAGATTCAAATACAAGGCGAGGGACTACACGATTACATATTTGCACTCAAAGCTCTAGCGAACCCAATGGAAGTGCTGCCAAAAGAGTTGAAAATTTCGCAAATTGAGGTCCATGTTTGCTTCCTAATGCGCGTGTGGAAAAATTAAATATAGATGTTCAAATTCAGGTCCGCGTCCTCAGGGAAGGAAAAGAGGTACTTACATAGATATATCTCTATCTGGACCTTCGTATCCAACCTACATGCTATTGCTCTGTATTTTCTAGGTGGATCAATCATATTTGGAGGAGGAAATCTATAAAAAACAGAACAGAGACCTGTCTCGTCCCGATGAGACTACGCGTGAAAGCACTTCCAAACTCCATGGTTCACCATCACCTACAAAAAGTAAATCCGAAGTTGTAACCCCAAACACCCGCAAGAGAAAGTCACGCTTCAAGAAAGAGACGCCTTCCAAAATGACGTGCCGCGATGATTACAAGACATTTGAGGGTCGGACGAAAATGATGGAAGATTTAATTAAGGAGGCCAACCTCATTCACTCTGGTGGGGATCGTACAGGAAGGACCACCACAGCAGAATTGGAGGGAAAACTCAAGGAGCAGGAAGATATTCCCATAAAAATCACGATAATTGCCAACGCGGGGTTAGGAAAATCTTATATACTTAACGATATCTTGATGGAAGGCCTTTCAAAAGATAACAATGACGGTCCTATGCCTTCGAGAGACGGCAACAGCGTTACACAGCAAATAACAGTTGTGGAGCATGGAAAGAACTTTCAGTTGCACAGAGAGGTCGATGGCAAAAGGGAGAAACTCTTTCCGGTGAGCACAGAACCGGCCGGAATCCCTCTCTCTCTCTCTCTCTCTCTCTCTCTCTGTGTGTGTGTGTGTGTGTGTGGTAAAGAAAATAGGCTTATGCGCTGTTCTATACATTTCTTGCACTATGAAAATAAAGGGGCCCATAATAAATACTGACACCGCGAACAAAACAGATCGCAAACTCTCAAAAGACGCTCTCTGGACCAGAAGCCTCCCGTGAGATTCGAAGAACCATCGAGGGCTATAAGTCATCAGATAGTAAGCACCATAATTCAAGCAGGTCAAGTGTAGGGGCAAGATTTGTGATCACCGGGCCGTTTCCCGTCCTCGCAGAAGGAGGAAATTTGTGCTTTCCTGGATTCAAAATCAGTCTTATTGACGGCCCAGGATACAACGACGCAGAACAAGTCCAACGATCTCAATTCTCTCGTGAAGTACAAACAGTGCACGTAGTATTGTTTATGGGTGCCTCTCAGTCCTTTCGACAGCCCTTCACTAAAGACATGGCGCAGTTGCTCAAAGTGCTAGATATTAAAGGCTATGAGAAGAGACCTTTTGTGATACACATCTGGAATCACAGTAAGCAGAAGGCTAGAAGCTTCAAGGGGCCAAAAGACTTACACCCAGATACTCACAAGACTTGGGAGGAAACTCAAAAGGAAAGACTAATCCAAGCTTTTGAAGGTATGATTGGAGAGACGAAACCAGGCGATGAGACTCCGATCATAAAGGAGAAGAACCCCTTTAAGTTTAAGAGCCTGTCACCTCTGGAGTCACAAACAGTTCTTAGAAAGATGAGGGATGAATCGGGAGCAACGATGTTCTATTCTGCAGAAGAGCGAGCGGAGCATCCAAGCATCGAATCAATCACGATGAAGCTAAAGAAAATACTGACATCGACTGTCTGCCCAGAACTTAAAAAGAGAACGCAATACCCCATGCTAAATCTTTCAAGGCAGCTATGCGCCTATTACAAAAGAAGGGTCAGTTACCTATTGAAAAAAAGAAAGAATGGAAAGTTCAAGAAGTTCCCACAATTAAGTAGAGACTTGACCATTAAACTTCGTTTCAACATTAGAAAGGATTTTGAAGGCGTATGCTCGAATCTATTCCTCGCAATTTCGGACAATCTAAATGATTATCTAATACGCGAAACAAAGCCTCAACCCAAAGAATCAGAGAATTTGGACACTGAGAATGACACTGGCAGCGTCTTCACGTATAGGGACGGAGAAATAGAAGAAATTAATGAGAACGTAGAAGAAATCTTCACCCATTTCAGGGAAGAAAATTCCAATAAATCAGAGGCATTGAAGGCATTGAAGGATGTTCTGTTGGATGAACTGGCATATACTAGCACTAAAGGTAAGGAACTTCTACACGAAGGCCTCGAAGAGGTGATGAAACAAAAGATCGAGTCTGCCTGTCAGCATTGGTGCAACCAAGTTCGAGATGATCCAAGCGTTGATGCCGAAATGGGGAATGATTTCACTGAAGTCATGCAAAGCACTTTAGAACTCGTCCTTGAGCGTTACTTAAAAAGTGGCAATGTGCTTCCAAACCTCAACGGCTTCGTCGAAGCGATCAGGGAAGTGCTAAGGAAAAAAAAGTCGGTACCAAACTTCAAGAAAATCTTAAAAGAGGAACTTCAGAATCGGCTCAGCAAGAGCACTGGCGTGAACCCTCGCAAAATGCTGGACAAAATGAGCGATGAGCTTATGGATCTCGCAAAGGAACTTCATAGTGATTTCTTCGAACCACCAAAGGTTAGAATAACAAAAGAGACACAGAAATGGTTTGCCGATCAAAGAAAACGTTTCGTGGATGCAATGTCATGGATAAACCCCTCAGAACAGTTGCAAACCGATCCGGGGATCAAATGGGATGGAAAAATCGGCAGCAAAATTCACGTGCGCCTCAACGAGAGCGGACGGGGTGTCAATCCGGTCGAGGGGAAACCTGTTAGAAAAGTGCAAAGTCAGACGAAGTTATTGGAGGAACTGAAAAATAAGGTGTTACGAGGAGAGAAAGGTGATGGGGAAGATAAACAGCGAAGCCATTTGTATTCAGTTGGTGAGATACTATTTCCGTCTCTGGCCTGCGCAGACAAGGGGGGTTCGAAAAAGAAAATATTTGAGGATATATTCAAGAACCTGCAAAATGAGTTATTCTCTGACTCAGACGATGCGCCAAAAAAGTACTCCAGCAATATTTGGGCGTTGCTTTTAGTTCTAGAAGCATTTGAAATGGCAGCGCACACAGGTCACGAAAAGGCTAATAATATTCGAAAACTCATGCTGAAAGGAAAGGAACTTTGGCCAGAAGCCTCTTGGAGCGAAGAGCATATCAAAAAAGCACGGGATTATCTCGGTCGAAAATGGACTTCTTCATTCCAAAAATCTGAAATAGAAACTGATATTCGCCTGATCAACGACGAATCAAAGTTGGATGGATTTGACATTCTTTTGTCGGTAGAAAATGGGGACGCTGGAAGCGGCACCCAACCCGATGAGAAACGGCGGGTCGTCCTGAGCATGAGCAAGAAAGTGCGTGAGGAGATCAAGATGCACAGTGATTCATTAAAGAAGGCGAAATGTGACATAAAAAACTTACGCTCAATTCTTTTCCCTGTCTTCATTCCAACAGTCCTCGGCCACGGCAACTTCGGCCCCGAGGAAGCACCTAGTGGTGATAACGATCATCAAGAGGAAAATTCTGTGCAACGTGCTCCTTGAAGGAAATTACAGCCAAAGCGATAGGGAAATTCTCAAGAAGCTCCCACCTTGCGAATCAGATGAAATAGAAGAGGAGCAAACAAAGAGGGTGTACCAGTGGCGGTCAACGTTCGGATGCGGTGAAGAAGAAGTAACGATCTTTGTGGTGGTACCCCACCGCACCGACATCTCATCTTGGAAAAGATTGTACGAATCTTGCATCGATAAGTACGAACCTAAGCATTGTAGGAGAAAAATGTACTGGGTGAGACTTCCTAAGGCGCAGAGCAGCTGGGCGCATGGCACAGCACACAGCAAAATCGTCGCTCGCGCACTCGGCTATAACTTTTGTTTTATCATCGACGATAACATTAAAAGAGTGTCCTACATGGAGGAGTCGGGAAAGTGGAGCTTTACATCTCTACAGTTCCTGCTGCACCTTATGCAAGAAGTCATGAACACCATCCTCGCAAACTTCAGATTTGATGATAATGTATTCGAAGACTTTGAAAATGCAATAATCCTAGATAAACTTGAACAGTATAAGCAAGAATGCAGCAACCAAAAAAGGTTAAAATCATACCGTGAAAGCCGTGAATTAACGAATCTCGTGACAGAGTGTCTCCAAAAGTATTTCGTGGAAAATCAGAGCTTCACTCCGTGTACTGTGGATGGTTTTAAGGGATGCCTCATGGAAACAGCCATAGATTGCTCGGAAAATCTTAAGAACGCGTTGCGCGACATTCCAGAAGCTTTCTACGATGCGATCGCACGCCTCATCAAGAATGAATCGTCTAATAGTGTAGATAGTCTTGGCGTTAAGCTTGCTGCGAAGAGCAGAAGTGAAAATAAAAGCCGCTTCTATCACGAGGATAGATTTCGAGTTCAAGTGAATCTGGTCAACCTCGAGGCCACTCGCTCTCTCCATCATCTTCCGACGGAGGCGCTGCTATACCGAGAGGGAGAGTCAAGCTTCACAACCTCTCCTGGGGATTATCTTCTTGAGAAAGAATTGGGAGAGATGAAGATGGAAGACTACAGGGTGGCGAGATTGATCGATTGGGGAGCTGTTTCAAATGATGGGAAATCTTTTTCCTTGGAGGAAGACTCGCAGAAGATCATGCTGCATCACATGGTGTACGCTTGTCTCTCTCTCTCTCTCTCTCTCTCTCTCTCTCTCTCTCTATATATATATATATATATATATATATATTATAATTTTACAATCTACACATTACACGTATACACATCTTTCTCTCCTCCGTTCAGCTTTTACTTCATTTTCATCCATTGTCTCATCATGCATTCGCCCTTCTCTTCCAAGTCTCCTACCCCTTAAGTGATGTAGTGCTTTTAAATGTGGTAATTCTCCGTCAGATCTTGGATCGCCACATCAATCCAGAGTTATGGTACACCAAAAACATTCTCCCCTTCCACGGCATAAAAGGGTACCAACTCCATTGCGTTCGAATCGACTCGCACATGCTCAAGAGAGGTGTCAGAGGCAAGACTTCGAGTACAAAAGCAAAAGATAAAAAGACTGCAGTGAATGAAGAAGACGATATCAAGAGGGATGATCATCACGATATTATAGATCTGACAACATCGGATGATATGATGGATGATTCGTCGGAGAGTATGGAAATCGACACATAATGGTAGTTGGCGTTTCGTTTGCGTGTTGATTTCATCGTTTGAGGATTTACGCGACAACCTCTTCTGTTACTTCTCTGGCTTTTCTGCGGATTGGTTATGGCTCTCACAATTGCCAGCAGCATAACCTCAAAATCGAAATTAATCAGCTCCGCCATTTCACGGCGCGGGCGCGTTTGTAGTATTACTGCCATCTGCATATTGTCAAGAAGGAATCACTAATCTTATATGAGAATGTGTAAAAATGATCAACCAAGTACATGCAGAGGGTGGGCAGCAATAATAAGCACACAAGCGCGCATTGTAAATGCCTTTTCCGGCCGACGTGTGTAGTAGTTGCTGTTTCCTTCGATGATGTCACTTCTTGTCACTATATATTGCGAGCGTAATTTCATGTCATTTTTGAAAATCAAAGACTCTCGAGGAGCAATTAGAGAAACTTCCTGCTTCTAATGAGCCGAGTATATAGCGTGCTTATATTATGTTCACACGCGCCACAGTTGCTTCGATTCGCATTTGTGCGGCAGGAGCAGCAATGTGCAACACATAATGATAACGTGTGCTAAACGAAGCGGAGCACGCAAGCGCGGCGACGAACAAAACGTGCGCACCTACGACCCGAGTTTATTGCACATGCAAAAGTAGCATCGTATGAAGGGAATCCAAATGGTGTCAACATATTTCCTTAATGAAGCATTGAACGAATTGCATAAAGAATGTGATAGGAACTCAACACATAGCACAAACGCCACCACTTGCAGATCTCTAATTCTTGACACTGAAACAGGTTACTGAAGCCGTAAGTATCCTAGACTAAAAATGCGAGTTCGATGAGCAGTCGCAAGGTTTGAACCTCTTTTGCTTCTCAAGTGTGCTTTGTCTACATTTATCCTGAGTATTTGCAATTTCCACCATGCTTGAAAGGTCGGATGCAGCGCTTCCCTTTTCGTATCTTGCGACAACGATGTCCTTCCATCGAGAGAGATGTGTCACGCAACCTCTTACCCGTGCCTTTCCTTTCAAGTCGTGGATTGAAAAAGGTGTGCTTACGTGGATCATATGGTCCATCACAAAGCTCCTCACATTTGTCCTTAATGCATTGCTGGCAAGGAAATTTTTTGTCGACGACTGCTGAGCATTTATACTTTCCCGTCACACAGTTTTCGCATCCCAGACGCCTTCTATTTCTCTTCTTCCCTTTTTTTTTAGTATGGGGGACCTTAATGACTTCCTTCGTTCCTCTGCTTTCAAGTTTGCTTGACGATCTTTGGGTCCTCAATTCAGGGATGTTAGCTGCCATCATATCGCCGGGTGCCTCGGATGGATTGTATTCTCGACTGGGGTCGCTAATGCTCTTCGTTGCATCTTGAATCCGGTCATCTTTAAATGAGATTTGATTCACTTGTGGAGCGGGGCCCTCAGGTGTCATGTTCGGACACCCCAAGATTGTTTCATAGCGGTTATCTGGACTCGACGAGCCGCTAGATTGCTGATGCGAGGACTCAGCTCCCATTGATTGCACTGACTTTGCATCGTCGGAAGTGCTGTTCTGGCTAGCCATGGGGCTATTCATTTCTGCGTCGATGGTTCCATAGATGATGAGTGAAATCGAGTCGTCGTCATCCTGGGCGGTGGTGGCGGGACCTTCCGTCCTCTTATTCCCTTGATTGTCAGCCATGGGAGGTTATTATATCAGCGAGTCTTAGTTGATAGTTGTCACGCTCTCAAATGCTCGGGTTGCAGGGATCGACTTATGGACCTGCTCTCGGTGCGGAAATTGTCCAGAGCTCACGGCGATCCACCAGCTGCGGTACAGAAGCGGCACACGTAGGTGCTCGGGCCAGTGTTTTCTCGACAAACGCGCTGCAATTTTCTCCAAAAACATCGAAATCTCTCACGAAAACATGGATTTCGGGATGCGCCAGGGTCGCCAGCTTGCCTGCCTGGCGGTCATTACTGCGACATCCCGAAAAATCGTCGAACTTGTAACGATATTCATGTAAATGTCCTGCGTTTTTATTTTTATACCTGGCGACCAGCCAGACCGCCAGCCAGACCGCCAGCCAGACCGCCAGCCAGCCAGCGCCAGCTGACTGCCCAAGCGCACACTGGTAATTTTGCCGGATTTCGGCCAAGATCTGAGCTGGAGAAAATGATAAAAAACAGCGGAGAAAATTATGCGACGACATGCCAGATTGGCAAGTTTAGTTGGTAAAATTTCAAACCGAGAAAGAAATATCATTTGATTTTCCGAAGGGGGGGGGGGGGGTACTATCGTGACCACCCCGGTTTACTGTGATTTTGGAAATCGCGACATGCTTTTTGTCGCATTTTTGTAATTTTTGCAGTGCGTTTTTATTGGAAGTGGATTTCCATTCGGAAGGACCGCCGTCACTTACGTGGACAAGGGCCCACAAACAAACCTCCGAAGGTCGAGCCATTCACTGGCCATCAGAGAACTTCCACGTGAGCAAGACTAGGGTTCCACTCCATTTTATCTATCAACCATGGGAGACGTCAAGAAAAGAAAGAATTCTTCGAGCGAGAAGGTCGTTAGAAAAAGCTTTGTTTCGTGCTGTCTCGGCTTTTCTTCGGATAAATCCGCCAGGGCGGATGGAAATCGTCTACGACGAATATCCGGAGACAGATATAGAACCATGAATTGGCCAATGTCTGACTTGTATCTTGGCACAATAAACTGTTAGGAATTCTGGGTGCTACCTCTTCCCAAATGGGATCGAAGTATTACTTACAGCATCAATCGCTTGACATTATTTTCTAGCAAGAGCTTTCTGACATCATAAACTCACAAAGCTCTCACAACATACTTATCATAGTTCCTGATATCATCCGAAGTAGCGCTGTCGCATTTCCCCTTCATCTCCATCCTATTCCCTTTCCCCCTTGTAGGCGAAAAGGAGCTATCAATCCGCGTGCTGGCTTCCAAGCAGTCGATTGAAGACATCGATTTCAAAGGTAAAGATGTTTCGCTTTTATTTTCTTATTGTATGGATGCAAGGATGCTGAGGAGGAGGAGGAGGGGAAGTGTGGGGAGAAGGAGATAATTTTGGCTGATACTCAGGCAAGCGAGTTCTCTGTCGTGTGGATTACAACGTTCCCATCAAAGATGGCAAAGTAAAATATATCTTCTGCCTCCCTCCCCTTCCCATCTTACTAATCATCAGCCTCAACTTCCATCACTAACATAGACACTCTTCACCCCCCCCCCCCCTTCTTTAAATCATACAGGTGACGGATCCTACACGGATCATTGCATCATTAGATAGTATCAAGGTAGAGCTTCTGGGCAGTTATTTCATAAATTATGTTCGAAAACCAGGTGCGAAACAGTACTCACCCCCCCCCCTCCCCCTCCCTCCTTCTGCTTGTCCAACTACATAGTACATGCTTTCAAACAAGAAACGACTACCAAAGTGCATCGTGCTTATTTGCCACCTGGGCCGTCCGGGGGGGAAATTTAAAAAAGAGGTATTCTTACGTGGCTTGCCTTATCGTTATTGCAGAGGGAGGGGGAGAATGTGTGAAATAGGAGGGGTACAATCCTGGATGGGCAACGATAATGTGTAAAAAATGCGCCCTCTCTCCCCCCCTTTATAATTCTTGTTTGTGGGGGTGGGGCTGACAGGATTTCTCCCTCACCCGGGTCGCTTCCCTCCGGGGGGAGTATTTTAAGGTCCATACCCCCATTCGCACACACATTGGGATACTTACCAAGCACGGAAAAATTCGCCTTCCCAGGGGGGGGGGGGGGGGAGGGTTGACGCGGAACATGTTACATATATATATATATATATATATATATATATATATATATATAAATATACATTAAGATAGTTGTTCGTCTGTGTTGATATTGCGGCTCTCAGGACTACGCACCGGTGAAGTTTCTGGATGAGTGTGTTGGACCTACAATCGAGGAGGAAATCAACAGCACGGAGGTGAGCCCTGCACGTAATAGTCTGATGATGATGACGACGAAGACAAACTCTCATGATCAATACGCGGCTATTACCACTGCCAACGATCCACTAAAAACAGCGACGAATGAGGATCATCACACATAGAACACATAGCACAACAGAAAATCCCCCTCCACGATTGCCTATCGGTGATTCATAAACAACTTATCTCTTCATCAGGAATGTACGGTGTACCTGTGTGAGAATCTTCGCTTTCACATCGAGGAGTGTGGATCCAGTGTCAACTACAAGGGGGAGAAGAAGTACGTACGTCACTTGCCTCATAACGAGCCAATTGCTGCTACTGATATGCATTCTTTGTAAACCCTGTCTATCAACAACATTATCATCACCCCATCTTCACCCGATCGATATCCTTCATCCTTGAATCGATAACCTCATGATTCTTTTCCCCCTCCTCCCCCTCCTCCTCCTCCTCCCCCTCCCCTCCCCACACGCCTCCTGTCTCCTTCCCATCGGCAGAAAAGCCATTCCGGAGGCGGTGCAGCGGTTCCGAAAAGCTCTGACTCAGCTTGGCGACGTCTATGTCTTCGAGGCCTTTGGTGCCGCTCATCGGTGGTGAAATGCACCTCTTGCGAGATAATCTAGGCCCCACCCCAGAATAAAGAAATATTCTTCACTGACTGCATGCTCTTTTGCCCGTGTCGGGGGGGGGGTCATGAATAATCATCGATGTTTTCTTTTAAAACGCTCGTTTCGCACCTTTTTTTGTATCTTATTACGCCGCCCCCGTGTTCGTAAGACTGGCGGTACAAACGACGATTCTCGTCGCTATCCGTTTCATTCTCACATTATCATCAATCATCAATCATCAATCATCAATCATCAATCATCATCATCAACATCATCATCATCATCATCGTCAACTATTATAATCATTGTCATCACCATCGGTTTCTTGTTGTCTGCTGCGTTGGCTACCCGTGATTGTGTATATGGTTCGTCGTCGTCGATATTGGTAGGCCGCACTCTAGTGTAGTTGGAATAGACCTGCCGCAAAGGGTTGCAGGGCTACTGGTCAAGAAGGAGCTCACGTATGTTCTCTCGTGTTTAGCTGATATCATTATCATTGCTGCTGCTGCTGCTGCTGCTGCTGCTGCTGCTTCTCTGTATATTATATATATATATATATATATATATATATATATTATATTTAAACTTAGATGTGTGCGAGTTGTTATTGCAGGTGTAGTAGTAGTTTTTGTAGTGTGGGAGAAGTAATCGTGTGTGCAGCGCATGGTGGCGCGACGCATTTGTATCATTATTACCAGCTTTGCTACTCGAGAGCTAGGAGATTGCAATAATAGCACATGATGGGGAGCAAAGTGAGACAGCGGATTGAGAGTTGTCGGTGTCGAGAACAATGGATGGCAGGATATGGGAGATGATGATCTGGATCATGATGAGGATATGAAAAGGAGCTCTCTGTGTGTATTTTGTGCGCGCGCGCGTGTGTGTGTGTGTGTGTGTGTGTGCGTGTGTGTGCGGTGCGTGTTTCCGTTGTGCGAAGGTACTACTCCAAGGTGCTTGGCAATTCGAATCGTCCTTTCCTTGCTATGATCGGAGGGTCAAATGTGTTCATGTTTTGCTTGCTGTTCGTTTCTAACAGCGACGGTGATGATGATGATGATGATGATGATGATGATGATGAGAAGGAGGAGGATAGACGATGGCAGCTGTCTGTTGCCTCTCTTAGCGGCTATTGATGGTGGTCATGCTTGTTTTCTTTCTTTTCTTCTTCTTCTCCTCCTTCTCGGATAATATGATCAACCAGTCACCGATAAAATCAGGGCCATTCGTAATATGCTCAAAATCGCTAATGAGGAACTGAACTGGCTTGCTGCTTCGATGATGAATTTCTCGCCACCCCCCCCCCCCCTTTCCATCTCTCTCTCTCTCTCTCATATATGTATGTACATGTATGTACAAACCGCCTATTTACCTTGTTCCATAAGGATGTATTGGATGTATTGATAGGTGTTCATCGCGGGAGGAATGGCGTACACGTTCAAGAAGGTGTGTGTGTGTGTGTGTGTGTGTGTGTGTGAGTATGAGAGAGAGAGAGAGATTAATATATTGAAGGGAGGGTACACACTCAAAAAAACCAACCGACACTTTAAAAAAAAAAGCTTTCCTCTCCCCCCCTTCCTCCCCCGACTCTCCACCTCCCCCCTCCCCTTCCTCCTCCTCCTCTTTATCTTCCTACTATCACACACTGACTCCTCGAAGGTGTGCGATGGGGTGGACATCGGTTCTTCCTTGTTTGACAAAGAGGGTGCTAAGATCGTCGGCAGCATCATGGAGGTACGCACGCGACGTCGAACACCAACCACCAACAACCAACAACCAACAACCGCAAGCGCAAAGCAGGAAGCGATGATGATGATGATGGTGATGCAGCGTGAATGCTGCTCCCTCCCCCCCCCCCCTCTCTCTCTCTATGTGTGTGTGTAGTTGTGTGTGTGTGTGTGTGTGTGTGTGTGTGTGTGTATGTGTGGGGTTGGTACGATGCTGGTATGATGCCTTAACCATGCAACGCAACGCTGTTTGCAGGAGGCCGAGCTGCAGGGAGTGACGATCACTTTCCCAACGGATCATGTCATTGCAGATCGATTCGCTCCGGATGCCCAGGTGACCATTAGGCTTCACAATAACTATCAGAAACAGGGAGAGAGAGAGGGAAAGGGAGAGAACGAGAACGAGAGAGAGAGAGAGAGAGAGAGAGAGAGAGAGAGAGAGAGAGAAGGGCGGATTTCATCGGCATCTCAATCACACACACACGCACACACACACACACACACACACACACACATGCGTGCAGGTTCAATATGTCGACGATTCTGAAGGCATACCGAAGGTAATGATGCTGCTGCTGCCAGGCTTGCTGCTGGCTACACGCCGCGGCATTGTATTCCTTTATATGAAAAAAAAAAGAAAGGAAAAAATAAGATCGGTGGTGGTAGTGGTGGTGGTGGCGGCGGTTGTTGTCCAGCTATGCTGCTTTCAGCAGTGTTTTAACAAAAATCATCGGTATTTTGAAGTAGTAATCACTCTACCGTTACTCTCCCATTTAAACACAGAGATTCTAGAAGGAATGGATCGCGCCAATATATGACTGCTTTGCATTGTTTTATTGCTAATAGAATATTTGGATTTTGGTCCCTCCCCCCTCCCCCCCCCCTTTCCCCCTCCTCTCTCCTCCCCATGATGATCCTGCAAGGGATGGATGGCGTTGGACGTCGGCAGGAAATCTATTGAAAGTAGTTCGAGAACGATGACGACGACGATGATAGTGTTGATGATGATGATGATGATGATGATGATGATGAGGGGGAGGAGAACGAGGAGGAGGAGGAGGAAGAAACACTCCATTTCCTACCACCACCACCACCACTACTACTACTACTACTACTACCACCAGTCCTGAACATGCACAGTGAGTGATCGTATTATCGCAGAATTCAAGGCGGTGATGAGAAAGGGCAAAGACGATTCTCTGGTTAGTTTCGAAAACAATAGTAGTAGTAGTAGTAGTGGGTAGTAGGAGTAGTAGTAGTAGTAGTGGTAGTAACACTAATAATAAAAATAGTAATAATAATACTTTCCTGAGGATGAGAGAACCACGCAGAAATATTGCAACGCATCGCGTCACATCGGCGTCACAGCATTATATATATATATATATATATATATATATATTGCCAAAATACTCTCTCTCTCTCTCTCTCTCTCTCTCTCTCTCTCTCCAGGAACGGTCCTCTGGGTGTATTCGAATTCGCTGCATTTGCCAAAGGAACAGAGCAAGCGATGGTACTATCGTACTACTAGTAGTCATGATAATAAACACGACTTTTGGTATACTATATGTCAGTATATATGCTGTCGTTATTATCACTACCACTACCACCACTACTACCACTACTACTACTACTACTACTACTACTACACCGACGACTCTCACCACTGCTCTTGTAAGAAGAAATATTATCATCATCATCATTATCATCATCAGCAGCAGGAACAGCAGCACTAAGCATCACTACTCCAACCCCCCCCCTCCTCACTCCCCCCCTCCCCCTTTTCTGTCTTTCTCAGGTCGAGATGGTCAAAGCAACTGCCATGGGGTGCACCACCATCATCGGGGGGGGGGATACCGGAGCGGCCTCCAGGAAATTCAAGGTTTGGTGATGACGATGATGACGATGATGACGATGATGACGATGATGACGATGATTGATTGGCTCTGCTTTCCTTCTGGCGCCATCTACTGCTGCTGCTTCGCTGAGAGGCATGAGGCATGATCAGATTTATCCCCCCCCCCCCCCCCCCCACCCACACACTCTAGGTTGGATCCTTGCCTGTTGCTGAGCAGATATCACATGCAAGTACAGGGGGAGGCTCGTCGCTCGTTCTCATGGAAGGTAAAATTGAGAAATAATAGCAGCATAATTGATATAATCAACTGATGGGTATGTGTGTGTGTGTGTTTTGTAGGCAAAATGCTTCCAGGTGTCGCAAATCTCTCGGAGAAGACTGACCTACCACCTGATCACATGTAGTGCAACGTCATTATCGTCCTCGTAGTGGCTATAGTAGTGTAGCAGCAGCAGCAGCAGCAGCAGGCCTTAGTCCCCCCCCCCCCTTCCCTCCTTCGCAAAAAAAACAAATCTTGTTTGGAAACGCCATTCACTCGGTCTTGAGTGATGACGACCACGACAACGACGGCACCGTGCTTTCTTTTCCTTTTTGGTTCCCGCAGTTTATGTTTTGGAATTAAGAAATGAAGCGTATAATAGCCGTCGTTATTGTCATCATCATCCTCACCACCACCACCATGACCATCACCTTCGCCACGAGCATCATAATCCTCAATCTGACCTTGGCGTCTCTCTTCCTCCCCCCACCCACCAGCGACTACGCGACGATGTGGATGGAGACGAAGGCGATGAAGCGCGAGCAGCAAGCCCTGAAGAGGCAAGTGGCAAATCTCGAGGTATTATTACTTCTCGTCAAAGAGTGCGTGGTTGGCTACATAGTGAGAAATATGACTACCGAAAAAGAGTAACCCCCCCCCCCCCCCCCTCCCCCCCTTTGCTCACTTCTCGATTTTGACGTTATTTTATTGAGATTATCGGCGATCATCGTCGTCATCGACATTTGCCATTCGAAAGGACGGACTGACACCGCTACTTGCTGAATATGCTCTTGCCCCTGTTGTTGGCTCTGTTGTTTGCTGACTGACCTCCACTCGTAGGCAAGCTTGAAGAAGTCGAATGAAATGCTGGCGGCGGGTCCGAATAATCGGGGTTCGGGGGAGGAAAGGTTCTCTATATTGCTGACAATTCCTTTTCGATGTGCTACTCCTAGGAGGCTGTCCTAGCCGCATATCCGTGCATGATTCGAGCTGTATCGTGTGTGCGTGCGTGCGTGCGTGCGTGTGTGTGGTTTTATGAATAAACGCTGCAGGCGACCGTTGCAAACCTCGACGTTGTGGGAGGAATACAGATCGGAGATTCTTCTTGGGATGGGAGCCATTGCCTGGATGCTGCTATCTCGCCGCTAGCTTTTGATTTGATAGTCGTTTGCGGCAGAACACACAGTCCGTTTGCTGCTTTCAGCTGCATCGCTGTAGTGTCAACATCTAGACATTTATTCACGCGGATCGATATCTTATATAGCTGCACAAATTACATTCACAAAATGTGCCCCGAAACTCAACATAGAAGTGCTCGAAAATGACCAGTGCACAGCATGCGGTTCGACACTACGAACTATTTCTTCGGCATTCTAGCTAGCTAGCAGCATGCTAGCATCTCAACATGTCTAGCTAGCTAGATGTATGAGCAAGTTAGCAAGCGAACCAGTTTGCCAGCTATCTTCATTTTGTGACATGCGCGCAAATCTTGACGCTACTTTCTCCTAGCTAGCTAGCTAGGTCTCTAAAAAGGTGATTGGCTAGTTGGGCATCGCAAAATTAAACGCTTCACGAGCCATCATCATCATGTCTGCACATCTAGACACGCAGCTATGGCAACCAGATTGTGCATGCCATCTCATCTAGACATCTAATCGAGCTAGTGAGTCTGAATGGCATCATCACTATCTAGCTATCTACCTAGCTAGCTAGCTAGCCAGACTAGCAGACCTTGTGAGTCTAGCCATTCTAGCGTTGTGTAGAGCTAGAGATCAATGTGTGCACGCAACATGCTAGCATGCTAGCATGCCGCGCAAGCACAATCTAGACAATACTCTAGACAAGAAGAGATCTAGAGATGATGGTTTTTAGCTAGCTTGCTTGCTAGGTGCAAGTTTCGCTGACTAGCTGTGCATGTGCATTTCGTTTTTTTTCGCCACGTCTAAACGTCCATGCTAGCATGTGCAATCAACACATGAATGTCTAAGCATGACATTTCACATCGCATCGATCGCTAGATCGCTTGGGCAATGCAAAACGAACTGATTTCGATCAAATGTGTGACCTGCTAGATTAGACGCACTTCTAGTCATGCATGTACAAACACAAAATGAATATCTACCTAGAAATGTGAGCGACAGGCATGAGCAACAATCATCTAGATCATGTAGCTAGCACTGCACTAACAAAACTTAGGATCATTCTTGGTCTCACCTGCCGCACACACGCAATGAAACAAACAACAACACAATTAATACAATGTGCTGGCGCATGTGTTTTTGTCTCGAAGGCGAAGCTCAACTAGCATCGAACGTATCTGAAAGTTGCTTTTCGACTACCTTGATGATGTCGGCCGGCTGCAAAAAAATTGTGCATCCCATTTTACGTGCGACGGAGATGGCATACGTTGCATTACCCAGTCTTTGATCGCGCGTGACACCTAGCACCAATTCCGAAATTTATTGAGCCACCTAGCCTTTATTTTAGCGGCGGATTTACCAGTGGAAGCATTCGCCCAGTCTATGCTTTCTGGATCCTTCGCCCAAATGAGGAGCAGGAGATACAAGCCAGTCTTCAAAGTCTGATTTCATGAATTCCTGAAGATCAGCTAAGTAGCAATCTACATAGCTCTGAGATGACCTTCTCGTCAAAGCCTTTTATTTTACTTCCAATTCCTTCCAGCTTGAAAAAGGAATAATACAGATATGGTAAATTTATTGTGCGTACAAAAAATAAACGAGGATGATCTTACGTCAACGTGCGAAGCTTCAGGGGGATATCTATACAAATTGTAATTATTAAATGCGAAAAGCAATCTTAATGATAGTTTATTTATTCACCCTCCGTTCTCATCTAATGCAGTCTCGATTGTCGACATGCACCTGTATTACAAATGCAAATATTTCAGAACTGCCTAGAATTGTTGCACAGTCGGAAGAATATGACTACCACTGCGCGATCTTCCCCTCATCAATCCTTATTTTGGATTCAGCTGTTTTTTGACCGCCGCCGAACTTTCGCACGTAGATACTCTTTAGGAATTCGAACCTGTACAGAAATCCCAGTAACCCCACCAATGCTAAAGACAACTAAATCGTTCGCTGGCTATCCTACATATGAAACTTTCTGAGCTGCCACGTCACGGAGAGCACGTGCTGCAAAGAAATGGTTGAGTATGTCGTCGGGCAAATGCAAATTAAGAGGTGATTTACGCAAGATATCAACCTTTGAGTGCCTTTCATTTATATCCTGTCCAGTGGTTGTTCCTACCTGCAACGTGCATTATCACTTCCGGTGCTAAACCGCTCACATAGAAACATACCTTGAAGTTGAATGGAGTTTCCTTGCATCTTTCGATGAACTGTTGGCAGTTTGCAAGCTCTCGAAACTTGTTACCTTTGGTATTCGCAGTGGTGGGGAATGCAATTAACACTTGAAAACAACAGAGGCGTCAAATCGACATTACTTGGCTTCGGATAGGCTTTCTTCCAATCAACAACCGACTACATGAAGCAATTAATACCAACATTAGACATGCTACGAACAACGGGTGGATTAGACGAAGCTTGCTGTGTCACCGATTTTGCGATGTGGTCAAGTAGCCGAAGAAGCAGTACCTACGCATGATTGAATCGATGGAATCATCAGCATCTGTGAATCGTACATGGCTTCATACCCCATTGGAGCAGGCGTTGAGGAGCCTGTGGATATACCGATTCTGAACCCCGATGTTATTGATCCACATCCTGCACGTTTTGCAAGCAAACAGTCAGACGATCCGAACCGGGTTGACTTCTTCCTTCCAGAAAGAAGACCTGACAGCTTTCTCTTGGCTCGGTTCGACGTCACCAGCACCATCTGCCATCAAGTGCAGCGAGAATCAAATCGTGTTTGCCACCCATGATAAACCCTGTACCTTCATCTTCGTCAATGTCGGTGTCATCACTTACGCTTACAATACTTCCCCCAGCTGAAAGGAAACATACTTTACTATTACACACTCTGCGCATTCTCAAACCTTAGCCGCTTGTTCACCTTTCCTGTCACGTCTAATCAACTTTTCAACGGGATTTACAGTATTCCGCACTGTCTTACTCTGACAACGAATTCATTTCTCATTTATTAGCGGCGACACCATCGCTGGAAAACTTTGATTGCCTTGTGAACCTCCGGATGGCCTCCCATATCCCCGTGGAGTCCATTGAACTTTAGTGGGAAGCTATGCTTCAGAACCGCTCCTAATCATGCGCCACAAAAATCATCATCTCTAGGAAATTCCTGCTAGTGGAGAACCGACCGGTAAATAGCAGAGCAAGTCTATTCAGGGACATCTCCGTTTCCTTGTCATGCTTCCGTTCGAAGTCATCCTCATTGATCAAGAACGTCTTTGCCTGCATCGCAGCAGCGAAGCAAGATAAATCTTCTCCAATCTCTCGAGTGAACAATTACAGTCACCTCTTTCGGAAGAATCTCCCCGGCTGCTGCGAAGTCAGCTGGTGAGATGCCGCTCCCTGCATCGGATTCCCGCGATTCTGCAAAAGAAGGGACCTTCATCTTGGATGCGAGCCAACTTACAGTTTGGGGTCCTCTAATTTTTTGAGAGATTGCCAGAACTAGAAAAGCTGGAACTTTGTTTCCTACAGTAAAGTGTTAAAATCCATTAGCTTCAACGGAGGTTACTTCGACTGCCCCTTATATTAGCATCATCATTTCGACATCACTAGGGCATTCTCAATGCCACCTTTAGCGGAAAATGAGGACTGCGAGAGAGGCAGAGATGGGAAGGCGTCAGATGTCACAATGGTTGAGATTTGAGTATTTGATCGAAGTTTGCCAAGCATGTGATTTGTCCATCCTACAGAAGCAAGAAGTCGATCTCAGTAATTGTTGAGAATTTACATCTGGAATTGCAAATATTTGGAGAGTCACCTAGAAGAATTTTGGATGGGAGGAGGTCTTCGCTGTCGTTATCATCCTGCGCTATTCCAGCTTCTCTGACCTTAGAAAATATGCGAGTGTATTGAGAATGGATGTCGCCTACTTCAAAAAGGAAACATTCTTTTGGGGGATGCAGGTAATAAACGGCAGAGTGCCAACACGATGGAGACATTGATCTGAATCAGAAACCTCTGGATGGGACAAGAGTTCGTTGCGGCGGAGAGTGATGAAGGAAATGATACGGAAGGCAAACGTGCACACAGTTTTTAGTGATACCTATTTAACCATCGCAAACACCATCAATGAGCCACAAGTGTAAATTTTTGACGTTCAATGTAGCACTTTCCTTACCGCAGATGATTGGTGGCGTGCCGTTGAAGACTTTCTAGGCACTGGATTCTGTATATTATTTGTGTTCGCGACAGATCCGGTAGGAAAGAGTGCGTCAACTGTGAGGTCTCCAACCTTAGAAGGCAAATTGCTTCAGATAATATCCACATCGTTGAGAGGTAATAAACTGAAAGTCATTGTCACCTCAACACCTATCCCTTTGCATGTCTCAAATACAAGGATCAGGTTCTCCCTTCGTTCCTGAGGGTTGCAAGCTTCCATCAGAGGAAGACAGGTTTTGTCATCGCTCCAACAGATTTCGGATGACCTTTTCGGAGAGAGGCTTCGAAGCTGTTGGCTTATTCAATACTCTCTCATCGATCGTGTTTGGAACCTGGAAAGTTGCGACAATAAAAGAGGCGCGAATGATTATGAAAAATAGTTCTTCAATTCAAAACAACCAAAATACCGCAAAGTTTATGAGCACTGCAGGTAGAATCCCATCTCTCATCTTTTCGGCGAAGTCTTCGATATCACTGATATAGTATAAATAACAATATTCTGCCCTAACATATCTCATTTGAGGAAAATACAGTACGCACGTCGGTTGAATGGGCAACGTGCGAGTCGTCATGAGGAGTGGATGATATGCCAGAAGAGTGTTCACATATTGTGAATAAGCCTGCACACGTATTCAGTGATCTAGAAGTAAACGCTTCTCCTCTATTTCGAAATATGTGCGAGAAAATTCACCTTGATTTCCATGACAAGGGAGCCTTCTTCGACCCCTTATTCAATCAATTCAATATTTACAAAATTTATATGTAAAATTATTCATATGTGTTCGAAGATAATTATTGTCTAATGAAGACCTTTGGTCACATTCCGAGGGGATCGGGGCATGATAAGCTCGTCAGACTTATGAGTGATGGTGACATTTAGCAACTGTTTTCTTAGAGCTGTCAACTCGCTTTGAAGCCTGAGGATTAAAGTGTACGATTTTAATTTAGATCTTCGCAATAAGTCGTCAGTCTAGGCTGTCTGTGGCTTTCTTACTCTTCGTTCTGCTCGTTTGCGATTTCTAGTTTACTTTTCAGCTCGGCGTTTATACTCAGAGTCGAGGTCAAATTCTGATGAGTAATTATAATTTTCGTACGTTTAAAAACAAATAAGATTCCTTTTGTTTTTTGTGTGCTAAGAACCTCCTCTAGTTCTTTTTTCTGCTCTTCGGATTCCTTTAAATCTGTTTCCAGCTCCACCTTTCTCACTTTCGTCATTCTGATCGACACAGTGGCGAGTGATTCATCATGACCAATCATGTGTGCTTCCCACTAGTGTCCAGGGCATTACTCGAGTATGTCTTTCAACTCTATGGTTTGTGACTGGAATTTTGCCTTAGAAAATTGTTAAATGGATTGGATCAATACATGTCATGATATTATCTGAGGTTGCGAACATCACCAGACCTTCGATCTCCGCATTTTTCGCATTGCCTTGAAAACTCCTGCTTGAATTTCATCTTGCATGCCAATCTGTGGGGCCTAAAAGTTTGGTATGAAAGCGCAAGGAGACAAGAGATGGAAGGCTGCTTTTTGGATGATAGATGGATAGGTATAGATGTGCAATCTTCGCACCGCACCATTTGTGAGATGCTGAGACGTCTGCTTCCCCTTCGTCCGTACCTGAGGAAAATCCAGATACTGTTGATATTCTCATAGCATAATTCGTATTTCAAAAGTGATAACGAACCCTGTTCCTGGCGCTGGGGCTGAGTCTTCACGACTCAAATGAGGAGCCTAAATGTGAAATTGATGATGTTGGTCAATTTTCCATTCTGGCCTTCTCACTGCTGTCAGAGGAATCATCGCACCGATCGAAGTATCGATGGATCTATCCCAGGTAGATTGTTTGTGGGACTTTCAGCGTCATCATCTAGGAAATTCAAATTCAGCTTCAGGCAAGGAAGATTCGAAGACGTACCATCTTTTATTTTAATTAGTTTTAGCTCCATTTCACTTAATTACCGTCAATAGCTCGAGCTGGAATCGTGTGAACAAGGCTGCCTGCTGCAACCACTGATAGAATTTTTTTAAAGACATATTCAGGCATGGTTTTCCTCCTTGATTTCCCCCATCTTTCTATGTTTTCCTCGCTGTTATGTTTTCGAGGATACCTGTCATTCTTCTTCTTACAGCTCTACTGCCTCCGCGTCTACTTCCCCTAGAGTCTACGTACATGAACTACTCATTCAGAACCTAGGTATCCATAAAATGCACCTCTAGTACCTCGTGCCCGTGGTGAACCTGCGTTTCAAATACACAATGTCAAATCGATTTTTTTTTTAACTTTCAGTAAATTAATCTGATGATTTGGTATCTACATAGACTCGCGCAACATGTTGAGACGAAGGTATTTCTTATCCCATATCTCTCACTTCTATGCATCGAGGAATATTTACATACATATATACCCCCTTGGATGAAGGAAGACTTTGCATCGTTGAGTCTGTTGAGGAGATCTTCACGCACCTTCAAGGATAGAGATTATAAATTGCAGGCTTGCAGCCTTATTTTTGCTGATTTTATGATGGGATAAAAGGTATTTCCAGCCCCACGTATTTACGTATTGCCTGATTCACAAATTCTCTATGCTTCTCGGCCTCGATCTTTGCCTTTTAGGAACGGAAATTCCATTCGAATCAGAGAATATGTCTTCGTTGGGATGGTTGATATTATTGCTAACCCGCCGACGTTCTTCTTCCGAAGGTTCCTCGACGATTATTTTCGGTGTCTGGACCTGCATTTTTTCGATGTACTTGTCTTTTTTGTCGAGCAGCCTTGAAAATAATACTGAATATCAAGACGGCTTGACCCAGCCGCATTTTATACCAAATGCGACTACCGCCGTAGAGATTTTATCTCAGATTGAAGCTTTGTGAGTAATGCGTCCTTCGGATTTTGGTTCACTGTTATGTGGGCGGAGAAAAATTAGATGTGATGGGAACTAGTGGTAATTGATTCGTCAAAATATTTCGCAAAATTAGTTTACCTTTTGGCTTGTTCATAATTTTTTTAGCTCTTGCAGCATAACGGAGGGTAGAAACCTTAAGTTGAGGTACAAAATTTATAATGTTAAAGCTATGGGTTATCCTCGTCGTGAAGCGAAACTCTTACGCTTTCATTTAGATTTCGATCGCATGGATTTATATTGGCAAACATCAAAGTTGATGCATTTCCGCCTGATAAAATGCAATTTACGAAACATCTTTAGCTCACTACTTGGCAATCGATGAGAACATGACTTACCAAGGGAATCGCGGAGCAGCTTTGTCAATGCCGAGTTGCGGTAGGGTACAAACGTTCCTACGCGGTGAGAGAGTACGATTAATGTACTAGGTTGTCGATATCAAGTTGAACAACCTTTTTTATTTGACGTGAGAGCGGCGATAACCTTAATTAGTGTTTAATTTGTTTACTCCAGATATAGGAATAAGATGTTGTTTTAATGCTAATGCTAGAGAGTAGATGATTTGCCTCACCCCTGCTAACGCTGTGAGCGACTGATTAATGGATGTGGATTCCTTCTGAGTTTTCATGTCTTGATCCTGGAATCTAAACAATTTCGAAACTTGTTTAGACCCATTCCACTAAGCCACATTAATGGTGATGGAGCTGTACCTTTCACTCCCAGCCAGATCGACAAGATTCAGTTTAGCACTCACGATGTTCCTCATATTCTGGAGAGAATACAGTAACGAAAAATCTTACAGATAAAATATTGAGTCCTTGCATACCTCGTCGCTGCTACCCTTCTCAATATTGATGATGAGCATTGAGTGTGATCTGTACAATTGCGAACGTGAATTTGGGAGTTGCTTTCCCTTCGATGTGCTAGTTTACCTCGAGCTGGCACTATTTAATGCAGTAGCTGCAGTAGATCTTGCCCGAGAACCTTTGTCAATTAGTGCAAACTTATATAACCCAAGAAAAATGAAGCAGGAGCTCCTACCCATTTCAATAAATGCAAGCATTTGCTGATCGTCCGTGATAACCTTTAAGGAGGAAAAATTAAAATTCTCGCTTCTCAATGAAATGACATACAGCTAAGGATAATTGAACAAAATCTGCCGAACATGCTTTGTGAGCTTTGGAACATGGAAGCCTGTAACATCAATGTACATGTCACTCAAAGATTTTGGGGAGCTGCAGGAAAGAAGACCGTTTCCTTTCTGACGTATCTGTAACGATTCTCTGGCCTGAAGATGCCAAGGAGTATTCACACCATAGTTTTAAAAGGTAATTATCGCAGTACCTGTATTCCGCGCTTTCTTTGTCTCGTGAGCAAGTCGTAAACCTATTTGGGCATATCGGGTCAAATATCCACTTTACCGGTAATTTCATGATTTCATATCTACCTTCTCATTGTATATTTCTAAGTACGATAGGGTGATGAGGAACGTATTTCCTCGTTCCTTTCCTGCGTGTAACGGCGATGACACGGATTTTGAAACGACATTGAATATTTTCGCTGCATACCAACCTTTCTCAATCAAGGAAAATAAGCTTCGTATGAGACGAGGGGTGATTCCTGAATTAACAATACTAAGATATCCGTTCTGAGAAATGAAACGGCGTAAACTACCTTCCAAATGGTCATCTTGTAGTTCTCCTTTAAGATATAATATATAAAAAATATACCAATCGATGAGAGCGCTCAATGCTTTCATCTTGGCGAGCATGACATTACCCATCATGGTGTGGGTTTTGCCCGAGGATGTCTGGCCGTAGGCGAATATTCTGTGTTATTGAGTAAATGAAGGATAGCTTGTCATCATTAAAGCAAAAACACTATCACAACAAGGAAATTACGTCGAATTGAATCCTTTCAAGAGCCTGCGAACCTGTGTAAGAAATTGAAAATACTTATATAAAAGGCAATTTGTACGTAGGCTTTCCGAGTTACCATTTTTGAAACTGAGTGCTTGTAAATATCTTTCTGCTTCGATTCCTTTAGAGATTATTTGAAGCTCAATTAGTGTTGCATTTTGTCGGAGTTTGGCTTTCATTAATATTCAATGTTTCACGTTACCCTTCCGTACACAGTGTCAAACGAAAACTTTCTCCAACTCTCCTTCATCTGTATTTAAGGACAATTTTATGAGGCACGCACAACTCTGTTTCCATGGATGATCTACCTCAGGATTAAATCCAGACTGGTTGGGATCTTTTACTAATATTCTATTCGACTCCTACGAATCAGGGTATTTTGATTTTGTTCTTTAGATTGGAAATTTGTAGGCGAATGATGATACCAAATCCACATGAATCACGTCCAAGCAGTCTTTTGATTCGTTCTATAATGAAGATATAATGTGACTATGTATACCATTAAGTGTAATTACCATTAAACAACGTTTTGAAATTACCTTTATAAATGGCCGGCATCTAACTACGACTTTGATTGATTCTGTTGAAGCTGTAATAAAATTCAGTGATGAGACTCTATCTGCTTCTTCGAAACGTTAGAACAGTTACGTCTGTGCACAGATTCATCGTCATCATCACTCTCATGGGCTTCCTCGCCTTCGCCTGCAAAATTATTGCCATCTTTCTGGGTCGTGGAAATTACTGTTTTATTCTCTGGAATTGTTAATGGAGGTGGCTTGCCGCTCGAACTCCTTTCTTTCGGCATTTCTGATGTGATGATAATAATTTCAGAGAGGAACATTTTCTATCGGGCTCATAAAGTTACATTCGTTAACTAAATATTTGTATATTTTGTTAGTACCGCTTTCTCCTTGCTCACCCTCAAGATCTTCCATACCAGCATCAAAACTTTTGGCTTCTTCTGGAAAGTACTGGGTCATTATGCTAGCTACTTTCTGCTTTACCTTGACGATGGAAAACTGAAGTTATATGCCAGTTGCGAAATTGCAGTTGAGAGTCAGGTTACCACATGAGTAATGTTTGAGTCGGTGAGAAGCTGTAGCATCATGTCTAGGCCTTTAAAACGCACTTCCTCCAGAACTAAAAACTCAATCTCAGATGACACCCGAACAACTTGGAAGGGCTGTCAATACCATTGGGGGGATCGCTCGAAGATGATTCTTCCTCATCCTCAAGGATTACGTTTGCAAGACCCTTTCCAGCTTTTAACAAATTGTCGATTCCTTCCAATGCTGTTACGTAGATACGTAAAAAATGTTACACATCTCTGGCAGTAATTATCGTGCGCCACCTAGAAGTAGGATCTCTTCATCCAGCTCTCCCAGTAGTAGGCACAACGCATCTTTAGTTCGCATTTAATCAATGAGAAGATTTTCAGTGAAATTAAGTAATACTTCGGAAAACGCAGACCTATCATTCCCAACCGTAAGGCTTTTAGCTTATCCTCTGCACCTCCTGTGCGTATGATGATGTTTTTTTAGGTTGACCAAATTTGGAAAGCAGATCAAAGGGATAGTTCTGACCATCGCAGGTGATGTTCACCATCACCCAGACTGCCTCGAGAAGTACACCCTCTGCGATGAATTCGGGAGAGTCCCTGAGGTTGTCCATTGATTCTGAAGACCATTGCGGAACCTTTAATATTCCAGGATTCAGCTATTCTAGGAATGGTTTCACGTATAAGATGCAAAATGCCTTCGTAGGGGATGTGATCGGAGTTGGCAGAAACGATTTTTTAGGTCGAAATAATCCAAGGATGGTGCGCAGAAGCCCAGAACTTATGATGATGGAGATACACCTAGAATTTCACACATCAAACACATTTCCTACTTCGAACAAACTTAATTCCCTAACCTTTTGTGCTGCACCAACATAGATATTACTCTGCAGCAAAGAGCCTTCAGTGACAGAGTTCTTGCTTTCTCCTTATTATGAAAGAGCCTTTATAAAGAGGGATTATTGTGATTGTGTATATTAAGCCACCTTCAACAGCCCCTGAAATGCTGGCAGCACCCCAGCTTCCAATAGAATTTGAGAATGATCTTCAGGACCACTAATTGACCTTTACAAAGTAAGTTTGAGTTTTGATGAGATAAGTAAGAGGCTAAGGTGCATACTGGGAACTATTATGATCAAAATAATTATGTTATTATGAATCCAAGATTTTGGCGAGATGTCTGGGATGATACCTCTTCCTCTTTGGAGTTTTCTTAATGTCGTCACTGATCGACATAGTACCCATATTAGGCCTATGTTACTAAATTATGAAGTCTATGGTACTACCTCTCCGCAATTGTGAAATTAGATAGTGTCTTTAGCACACTTTCAGCAACATTATCATGTCCATCTGATTGTTATAAACATTTTGTTTAACATATTGTCTTCTATTACACTCGCCTAGCTCTTTTTACCAAGCAATTCCACTAGTCGACGACAGAATGTGCTTCCCTTTTTCCGTCCTAGCCGAAATTACACGTTTTCAAAGATATCATGATTTAAATTAAGATCTACCGTCGTCTTCATCAAATATAGCTTTTACTAGTTCATCATCGCCTAAGAATTAAAAGTAGATGACTGATTTTCCGAAAACTACACTGATATTGATGGAGAACCGTTTGATAGATACATGAGTGATCGACAGCTATGGTGAAGAATTTCTGCATCCTGACGAATTACACAAATTCGTTAATTATATACTCGTTCTCGTTTATTTGCGAGGTCAACTACCGAAAATGTGATCAAATCCGACAAGATCTTTATTGCTGGCTTCACCTTTGGGGAATTATCTGTGATTATGTGAACTTCATCATTAATCACACTACCATTTTCAGTTTTGGCTCTGGTTTTCCTGAGCACAAACTTGCGATACCTATTTCAGATACACAGCAATTAATTGATCAGCCTATCTTTTCCGTCGGGAAACTACATCGTGCACAGCTTTGCAGGGTAGATTTGGACGGTCTCTGTAAAGTTATTTAATTATTGCGAGTTAGCAAAGACAATAAGCTTTGTTTTGGCTAACTACCTTCTTGCAAATGAGGTTCAGTTTTGGGAAGGGATTATGCATCAAAACTAAGTCTCGTTCATTCGTTGAGCGAGTCGCTATCATTCCTAAATGAATCAAGTTTATATTTACTGGAAATTGCAAGATATCTATGATTCCTTGTCTAGCGAAAGCGGATGGTGTGTGTGTGTGTGTGTGTGTGTGTGTGTGTGTTGAGAGAGAGAGAGAGAGAGAGAGAGAGAGAGAGAAGAAAATTACATTCATAACAACGATACCCAGAAGAACTACTGCTTCTTCCCGGAAAAAACTATTCTCACTATCAAGCTGGCGGACGATCTTGTCGATATTATCCTATCGAATGCATTAATAGGTCTCATTTTCCCAAGTTTTTGTAACGATCATCTGCAGTACCGTCACTGGTTCAAGGCACGTCGTTAGCGTGATATTAGCTATTTTTTCCTCAGCCTCATCTACCACCAACGATGTACAGTCCAACAATTTTGAATTTCCTAGAAACATTGAGAATAGGGCTTGAAGAACTAAATTCGACGGTATCAAGCAAACGGCATGTTTACCATGAAGCAGAGGCTTCCCATTAGCCAATAGAATCTGGTGAAGAACTGGAATTCGAGTCTGTTCCTGCACAACGTGACATGTTTAGTTCCTTGAGGGCGTTTCGGTATCTTGCAAGAGCGAAGATACGTCCTTACTTGAATCTTTCGCTTCAAATTGATGACGCTGGTGCTTCCATCGACCTCCCAGCTCCTCTTCATAAATTTGGCCTCCACCACCACCTTTGGCGATCGAGTAGATCCCGAACTCATTGTTGTTGCCCAAAGGATTCGACTTCTCAGACCATTTTAAGGCTTGAAATGGTCTAAAACGTATCCTTTTCAGCTCTAATGTTGATCTGCGACAACAAGATCCATTCGTCGTCATGAATCAAAGCCCACTATTTTACAAGCGTAACGCGCCATTAAGCGAAGACGTGTTTTTACAAAAGCACAAATATCGGCCCGAAAAATTTCGCGATTTATATTTTCTTCTCGTTGAGGAAATTTTAGGTCGTCGCTGAACTGAAATGCCTCTGTTTTTCAGCAAAAGAATCGTTTAGCCCTTGTCGCATGCTTATTCCTGAAATCTCATCGAAGGCGAAAGTTCATCGCATCGGTCTGCTGAAATTGCTCGAAACATGCTTCATGATCGATGCGACACCTTCCAGATGGCATGTCAGTCAGAGGCTGATGTCGATGAAGGATGACTACCGATCTGATTGCTCTCTTGACCGAAATTTGTTTTCGTGTGAAATGATGGCGACGAAATTGATCGTCCATTCGTTTGATGCAAGTTCACACACACCTGCTTCAATGTTCACGCACATCTGTGGCGCACGCTAGCACGCCTGAACCACAACCACAAGGACACACGCTTTGCTTTGGGGAGAACACAATGGACACAACGCACGCATTGATAGCATGCAGTTTGCATCTGCAGAAATTGTCATCAGTGTGCACGCGCTGCTGCAATTCAGCGCACAATCAACAATCAATGAGCAAATCGGCCAAATGCGCTCATCTAGCCATCCGCATGCTGTGTCATGCAGTGCAGTGGTATCGCTGGGGCAACGTCCCATCCAAACGCGGAGCATAGGTGGATTCATTCGCAAGGCCATTGCGCGTGCGTTAGAGCAAGATCAACCTACGCCAACGTCATTCACGACACATGTGATATTTGGTCTCACTTTCTAATTCCATTCTTCTCTGATCAGATTATAGATATTCAGATCAAGTCGTTGCAACTTGTGTTCTCATGGAAGGTTTGCTGCTATCCACTCAAATGCGGTAGGATAGCCATATCCCTCAGTCACAGACGTATTGAACACCTAATTTCATATCAGATGCGAGCACAGAACAATCAAAGAGAAACCCGGCCATATTATTTCACTTCGTCTACGATCAACAGCTAAAAAAACGTGGTCGATTCAATCCACCTTTATTTTCCTGTACGCGTCAAGTAGCTTTGGGAGGCCGAGTTCCTCTTGCAGTTTCTGCATCGGCACAGCCTCCTATCACAGATACCATCCAACCAACTCCTTACATTGCAACTTGGACCAGTGGAAAAAGAAAACACTTAGCCCTGGCACCACCAACTAAAACCCCCCGTCTTTCTCCTTCTTAATCTATCTTTTTCTTTTCTCTCGGCGATTCTAGTGCAGTACCTTCTTATCCGACTTATTCCCAAGTATCGCAATTGGTGTTTCTACAAGAGCTACAACAAAGAGTAACATGAAACGAATATTTTTATGTTTAAGGCATGTGAAATATGCGTTTCCTCTATAATCCTCCCTCTTTGCGCTCACGCTAACAACGAGTTCTCGAAGCAATGAATGGATAAAGCACTATTACCGTCTTCCTTGAGAATAAAATTGAGCACCTTCTTTGCTTCAGGTAAACGTGACCTTAGGACAAATATAGTATTAGGTGTATGGCAAATGTCACAACGAAGAATTATATTAGGAGTCTATCAACTTGTCAGCAGCGTCGACAACGAACACAATACCGTCCGCCTGAGAAATAACGCATAAGTACAGATGCAATTCACACCCCATTATAATTTATTTCAAACTAAAACCAGCGCCGATGAAAGAGTATGAAAGAAGAGTATCAGGGTTATGTGGACTAACGGAAGTATATACACATTGCGATCCAGCTACCGTTCTATAGTACTGTTTCCACAACTTGCGCACGGCTTTATGGCCGCCTAGATCCCATGTCTAGTGCATTATTGTTTAGATTAGAAATATAAGAATGAATGTGGTAAATAAAATTCATGTAGACATTACCTGTAGTTTCACATTCCCAATTGTTATTTCCTGGCGGGTGTGGTTGAGTCAAACACAAAATGCATCAAAATTTCGGGGTTAGGATCGTCTTTAATGAAAGCTGTGATATACTCTTACTTATGTGTAACTTTGGAACCTGCTCCTGGGGCTTTTGAGTCGGAACGAATGAATAGCTCTCTCCTGTACGGAGCTTGTACTGCAGTGTCGTCTTTCCTACGAGAGAAGACACGAGAATAGTGACCCAGTGTTCAATTTCTCCGTCATTAGTAATCGGATTCGAATCTTTCCGCAAACACACCGATTTTGCCATTAACGTCCATACCTGCATTGTCAAGCCCGATGAGGACTACTGTGGCCTCCTTGCTGTAAAATCCAAATAGCTTTAAAATCCCCGTCTGAGTTCGTTAAAAAAGCATAGAAAGGCTCAAACGAAAATTCGACTTGACACAGCCCAAAAAGATCGTACAAAGAAGCCTGAAAAGTATTCCATTGCCCCGCCCGCGCTCACACGAAGGAGGCCTCCGCTTTCGAGAGGCCGGGAGCCAGCATCACTTCTCTTTGGTGATATTCGCTAACATTCAGGTAATATCCCCGCATCTTTAGGTATTGAGACTTCAGTTCCTGGTTGTCGCTTCTACAAAAATAGGACACCAATTGGGGCAAAAAGCCGACGAGCCGATTCGAACGGCCGACCCTCTCCTTACGAAGGAGATGCAATAACCACTATGCTACGCCGGCAAATAATTACTTGTAGTAGAGTGAAAATTTATATAAGCTACAACAATTTTTGACAATCTTTACTTGTTTAAAAATTAAAAAACCGGTTCTGCCACCGGTTCTGCGAGTTGGAGAGTGTCGAGAGTCTCTGATAAAACTCCGAGGTCAACTAGGGTACCTCATCCGCCTCCCCCCAAACTTCCAAGGTTAGCTCGCAGCTTCATTTCGGGGGGAAGTTTTGCCATGGGTGTGGGGAACGATATACTAATTTTATTGCCAGCTTAATCTGGTTGTGAGCTGTTGTGCGATGGGGAGAGTATGAAGTCGAGGGGGGGATGCGTATTCGACGCACAAGACTACAGTGAGTTATGCCTAAATCCTAAATACTGTTCTTGCACAGGCCTCAGCACGGAAAGAAAGAAGTTTTGGAAAAAACACATGTGGACCAATACGAGGCGCGTAGGAGCTCCTAGGCGCAGTCTGAGCCCGAACAACGCAGCCATTGTGACGACAGCCACGGCTCTGTTAGTAGTAATATTTTATGCAGCCTCAATAAACCCTCAACGGCTCGGCACAGCTCGAATAGCAGCCGGGAATAGGATGCGAAGCGGCCATACAACATTTGGGAAAGCCCCCCCGCATATTCGAATGCAGCACCAGCTTCAGCGCGTCTGCCCCCCTTCCCAAAGAGAATACCCGAGCGGCACGAGGGAGATTCTCACGCCTAGAGGGACAAAAGTATTCATGGAAAACGACGAACAGTTCTTTGGAGGCGAGCTCCGAGGGATGAAGAACACAAAGAGAAATACGACATTGAAAATGGAGCAGGTCATCCTCGGGGATCCCAAATGGGACTGGTACTTCTTCGTGTGCTGTATATGTTGTTTCACCAAATAATGCATTGTTTTCCTTTTGGCCCCGTAGAGATGGGAGGGCTGGTAGTGTGAGCCTAATATCTTCTGACGTCGCCCATTGTTTCCAGGGAAAACTTAGAGAGGACCGAATCGACCCAGGACGACATCATCGAGCCCATCTGTGGCGAGGCCGCACTAGAAATGGCCAGGAACGAGAAGGTGCCACTGCAGCAGCGATAGGCGGCATCGAAAGACTGTATTCTCTGCTAATCCTACATGCTACTTTCCCAGGATCTGTGGATCTTCGCCTATGGAAGCGAGATGTGGGAGCCGAGCTTTCCTATCGCTGAGAAGCGAGACGGGTGAGTTTTCGGATGACAGCGACGATGAGATGACGACGGCCACTTCTACCGTTGACCGTGATATTATTGCATTGCCATCGAGCACGCGCACGCACACACGCACACAACGCTCTATTGCACAGGTGGGTGAAGGGGTTCGTGCGTCGATTCTATGCCCGTTCCGAGGGGCGGTGGGGGACGAAGGAGAAACCTGGGCGAAAGCTGACGATGATGAGAGAACATGGAGCGTGGATCTGGGGGTAGTACACGATAGCTGCTTCGATGATAATGATAATGAAAATGATAACGAACATACAAACGATAATGATGATGATCATGCAGCGCGTGCGCAATGCACGATGCTGCCCAGGGGCTCACAAATGATTCACTTTCGCTGAGAGAGGGGGTGGGGAGGGGTCTAGTGGTCGGTCATCATTTTACCGTACATTTCAGAGATATAACGTATTTATGAAATATTTATGTATAATACATTACACAGGCATCTTCTCCGCGTTCCTGAGGACTCTCGCGAGGCGGCTATGCAGGTAGCTACGAAGCCTTTTCCCGCCCCCTCCAGCAACGACATTCATCGTGTCGACGATGACTACCAACATCATCATCATCATCAGCAGCAGCAGCAGCGACGTTATCGTCGCACAAGACGTTAAGAGAGAATATCATCACCCTCTAGTGGAATCCTAGCCTCCTCTCCCTCCTCCTCCTCCTGCTGCTGCTGCTGCTGCTTGCCTCACCTCCTCTCGATGATACTCTTTCGAAACAGGCCATTGCCGACCTCGCCGAAGAGGGGGAAACTCCCAAAATGCACTGGTAATAACAAGCATGCACAGATGATGAGGATATTCTGCACGGGGGGAAGGAGGAACTGTTTAATAGGGACGAATCAGTGTGTGTGTGTGTAATATATATATATATATATATATATATATATATATATATATATATAATATTTTCCCTCTAGCAAGCGATTGGTTTTCACTGCTGTATTGATTGATTAAGAGCCATTTTGTGTAATACGGAGAGTAGTTGTGATGATGGTTCTAGTGCCGTTTGCCTCAATCTCTTCCTTTTGTTTCTCTTCGTCCTCCCTCATCATCATCATCACCATTATCATTATCATCATTACATTGATGATCATCTTCGTCGATGTAACTTACATCTGCCTCCCTCCCCCTCTGTCTTCTCCACGCCGGCGACCCACCGTGGCAGGTATGGCTTCGCCAAGTCCTCCAGGGAAGGGGGGGGCATCTTCGAAGGGAGGGCGCTCAGGTACGTCAAATATTATAAATAATATATTTATATATATATATATATATATATATATACTGATATTGATGTGTGTGTGTGTGTGTGTGTGTGTGTGTGTGTGTGTGCTTCAGTTACGTGATGGACGAGGACCATAGTCTCTACAGCAAACTCTCAAATAATACAGATCTTGCCAGGTTGTTGCTTTTCGGAATTATTGACCCAAGAAGCAAATCCCCGCGTCCTAATCATCATCTCCACCTTCATTTCCACCTTCTGCATCTTCTACTACATATCATTCACTCATCACCCTCCCTTTCCCCCCTCATCATCAATACCGCCACCAGGGATATCGTAACAGCTGTTGGTGATTCTGGCAGCGGCGCATCCTACCTCGTCTCTCTTTATAACACCTTGGGTGAGATTAAGGGTTTTGACCGCACGCTGGGCTTCCAGCTGGATCATGTAATTGTTCGTGCATTTATGGATGCTGATTGGAAAGCTAGTGACCTCTCCTTCCACACACACACACACACACACACAGAGAGAGAGAGAGAGAGAGAGAGAGAGAGAGAGAGGACAATATAATATATATATATATATATATATATATATATTACGTACAATTGCAGCACGTGGACGACATCGTAGAAGCTCTTCCTGAAACGTACATATATATATATATATATAAACCGAAGGTGTGTACACACACACACACACACACACACACACACATATATATATATATATATATATATATATATATATATATATATATTATATACAAGTGCGTGAGTATATGTTTGCGTTTGCATTAATTTTCACATAAATATTCGTGTTTACCATGTTCCATGCTGTTGGTCTCCCTCTCCATCTTCTCCCCCCCTGCTCTCCCTCCTTCAGGTCACGCGTCGGAGAGGCCGCCTGGGGGAAGGGCACTGAGAAGCTCAACAAGGGAGGGTCGCGACAGACGTATAATTTCTGAGAAGCTATATATGAGGCCTCAAAGCCAGCTAGAAGCTGCTTGTATGTGTCAGATATAGCAATGCACGAAATTCGCTTAATAAATTATATGCAGTGTCTGGAACCGTGTTATACGTTAGTCACATACATGAAATCATGCAGCTTCACTAGTTCAGCTGCCTGTATGCACTGGGCGCAGCACGCGCGCTTGCGGCTAATTCAGCTAACGCCATTCGATCAGCAGCCATAGTAGAGCTACGTTATTGTTGCTTTGATGATGTAGTGCATTTATACACATATATTCGAAGCAATATAACATAGCTCGGTCGCTGTAATAATTCTATAACAATGACGATGTGACTTGTCGCTCAATTGAGGCTGCGTGGCAACGTACATTCATAGTATTCTCGTCACAGCAATGCTTTGCATACACCGTTTTGACGGTCATCGCCACAGCGTCTCCGCAACGCAACACGCCAAGCAGGATCAGGCTCCTCGCACCAATCGCAAAACCAGGACATCGAGTACCTGGGGGGGGGGGGGGGGGGGACGAGCATAAATAATCGTAAATGAATAATAATGTATAATGACACGCCGCTGCTCGCTCGGAAATTTGAAGAAGAGAATCTATCCTGATCTTGATGAAGGCTAAAGACTCGCGTCCCCTCCACTGAGAAGGGGGAGAGAGAGAGAGAGAGAGAGAGAGAGAGAGAGAGAGCACATTTATAGACGGCATTTAGACCAATAACAACTTATAGCATGTCACGTCGCTCACTCTGGATCAGGGCGGACGATGGCAGCTGTTCGTATGCGCTGCAGGAAGCGGTCAAGAGGCCGCAGGTGCAGCACTGGATTGCGATAGTTGAGATTCAGGTCCTCTACTAGATACAGCTCCGCCGTCGCTCGCGGAACAAGCTGCTCTTCCGCATAGGCCTCCACACTCTACGCGCATAGACAGAAACACACGGAGATAGCAAGAACACAACACGTGCGTCATTAACAACATCCGTGCATTCAATCCCACTTTCCAATGGCCGTCGGTGTCGAGGCCGCATGTGTGATGACAACGGGAGCGGAGGCAGCTTTGGCTTTAAGCAGCAGTGTACCTTGTAGGCGACCGGCGCTTCCTTGTTCCAGTAGCGTATTGTAGGGTGGACAAACTGATGAGCACAGCGATTGATGCACGTGTGAATACGCCATATTTTATTCTATGTTATCATGCCACCGCAACAGCTGTCCCATCTCACATCTCCTCCTCCTCCTCCTCCTCCGACGACGACGACGACGACCTGGTTGTTGTGCGGTTTTGCCGGATTGTCACTTGCGTATTTCGAGCCGCTATTCCCCCACACTAGTTTGTTCTCAATCTCCGGCATGTACTCGAACGAGAGCGTTAGGTACTCGGTTGGGGGGGGGGAGGGAGCAAAAATGTCTCGAAGAAACGCGTCGATATCCTGTTCCACCACATCGTACAAATAAACGACTTCCCCCCCCCCCTCACGCGACGTGATGACTGCGACGTCACATTGCACGCCAAACATCTGGTAGAGAGAGGAGGCCGTGCCTAAGGAAGCAATGGAGGATGGCGAAGGGGGGGTTTGCGGCGAGGAGCAGGGGGGGAGGGTGGAGGGACAACAGAACAAAAAAAGGAAAAGCGAGAAGTTATGGCCGCCAGTGGTTAACGTATGGCGATGGTGTGTATATCTTAGAGTATTGTATTATACACACTATAACACTAATAATATATATATATATATATATATATATATATATATATATTTTAGTATGAATCATATAATACACCCACCCCCCCAACCCTTGCTCGTGCCGTCTTTCTTCCCCACGCACAACTCAACGCAAACGCTCACCGTATCGATAGATGAGATGTTGCTTGAAGTCCTCGCCAAGCGTGAGGGTCTTATGCGGCCAAGGCACCCCATGATATCGCCTCCGGAGATGCCGGAAGAGATTCAAGATCTATGCGCAACAGCGCAGCGGCGGGTAGTAAACAAAACAGGGGGTGGGGGGTAAGCAGCTGAATCATGAAGATCGGCAGAATGATCGCTCAAGCGCTAGTGGAGAATCCTCCTCCCCTCCCCCTCCTCCCCCTTCCTTACTACCTATAATTTATCATCATCACCACCATCACTGCGACGATGACAAATAGCCGCTACTGCTACCAAACGTTTACACAATGAGGAGAAATTACTGACTTGGTAGCGGAAACCATGCACCAGCCCCCCCGACGATTCCTTGAAGTCGAGCGCATGTGCGTTGGACCCGAGGAAGAAGAGGTGGGGGAGCCCCGAGGCCTCAAAACGATTGTTGATGCTAGGGTATCTGCAGGAGCATGTTTACAGAAAGGAGGGGAAGGGGGGCAGGGGTTAGAGAGGACGGACTAGGATTTTTTTTAATATGTAACACTGTTACCTACCTCTCTCGCTCTCACTCTCTCTCTATCTCTATCTCCACACACACACACGCACGCACGCACGCACGCACGCACGCACGCGCACACAGTCACGCACTTGGGTATCTGATTCTGGGTTTTGAACTGGAGGCGCCTCGCCAGCCCCCCCAGCACCGCAGGATCGAACGCAAAGCCGAGGCAACGAATAATCACATCGAAGCAGTGCCGCCGTCGCCGCAGCAGCGCCTCCTCCACCCGACCCAACCATGACCCTGTGTCATTCTTCTTCCTCTTCCCTTCGGAGGGTTTAAGGCAGATCTTTTCCTCTCCCTGGTAGCTTTCCCGCTCAATGCTGATATGGCGGAGGGGAAATGGGTGCAGGAAGAAGGCGTCTTGTGTGCGCAGCACCGGCTCGTTGTCTAGTGCGGCACCGTTGGCCGATCGAAGCGACCCCGGATAGTGGGTGTTCTCAGCCATGTTTCTCTCCCGGGCATACCTGCATGGGTGGAGAGAAGGATTTTTGGTTTAACAAAAAAAAGGGGGGAGGGGCGGGGGGATAAAATATAGGTGTTGATTCAATCTCCCAGCCTCTCTCTCTCTCTCTCTCTCTCTCTCTCTCTCTCTCTCTCTCTCTTGCGCTTCATCGCTGTCATTTTCTCTGCGTGCGTGTGTGTGTATGCGTGTGTGTGTGTGTGTGTGTGTGTGGGACAAGAAGAGAGGAGATATATTTACACTCTCGTTGGGATTGTGCTGATCTAACAGTACGCACTGGCGAATGCTGGCCGCCTCTCCCATGATCGCCCCTATCACCTCGAACGCAGAGTTCCCCCCCCCAACAACCGCGACGGTCTTGTTACGGTAATGCGAAGGGTCGATATCGTGGTTCCCATAGCTAGTTGTCAATTCCACACCGTTCCACCAGGGACTTGTCTCCTTCTGCATGCCGCTGGCGACTAGTAATCGTTTGCAATACCATTTCTGCTGCGACAGGGGCAGGTTATTTTTGCGGTGTGCCCCCCCCTCTTCCCCCTCCCCCTCCTCCTCTTTTGCTTTCTCATTCTTAATAGCCCCTCTTCCCTCCGTCACCACAACCCCGTTTTTATTGGGCCTCCGTCTCCTTTGTCGTGGCAGCGTTTCAACGCGGAGCTGGAAGTGGTAGAGCTCGTCTCCCTCGTTGCCGTCGCTCTCATGCCCTTTTGGTGGTGGTGGTGGTGCTGCTGCTGCTGCACCCCCTTCCATGTTGGCGGCTGCTGCCGTGATGTTCCCGTTGATAGGGTGACTTCTCCTGACGCGGCGGACGTCGGCGATGTTGCGGCCAAACTTGATTCGAGGTTTTGTGCGTCGAACGAACTCGGTGACATAGGCCACGTACTCTTCCGCAAGGGGGAAGTATCTCTCGGAGAATTGCTGGAAAGTGGGCAGATCTTCATCAACCCCCGCATCGGCCGCATCCCCCCCTGCTGCGGGCTCGGCGGTGGTGGTGAGGAAGGAGTGCCAGTCGTGCCGCAGATTGTACTCTCGATGCGCCTGCGACTCGGAGCCGTTGCGCCCCGTGTAGCGCTTGTTGATTGAGATCAAGCGTCCATGGCGCGGGTATTTCCTGAATGTGCTGGCTGGCTCCCACTCCCTCTCAAAGACGACGTAGCTGAGGGATGCTTTCTGGAGGAAATAGGCTATTTGGACACCGGCGGGACCCGCCCCAATGACGCAGTAGTCACTAGCTCCCGCTTTGCTACGCTGCTTTTTGGCCCCCCCCACGATCCCGAGCCCAAGCAAGAGCAGCGGCAAAAAAGCGCTTCGTCCCCCCATTCGGACCGCCGGGGCCCCAAGAATAACTCTCCCCAAAAATAAAACAGCGCAGCAGTGTTCCGAATGACCAACAGCAGAGACGCGATGAACACTCACGTGTCACATTCGGTGCATATTGGGGGAGAGGGGGGGGGGGGAGGGAAGTTGGAATCTGGTAATTATTAGAAGCGTAACTCCCGAAAGAACAAGTTACACATGTAGATCGATCTGGACCAGTGGCGAGCGATTCCGCGAGCGGCTCCCTCCATTTAAGACCTGCGACAAAGAAATAACCGAAAATATATCTAAAAATGGCCTGTATTAGAGCATTTAAAGAAAATGTGATTTCCAACTTTCCAAGCAACGAGACGGGAGCAGCTTCCGCCCTCCCCCCCCCCAACTCCCCCCTGGCGGCTGAGGGGACCAATTTTGGTCAATAATCGGACATGGCATCTGCGTGGGTACAGATTAGCGCGCTGGCACTGCTTCCACTGACTCTGACGGCGGGAAATGAGCGCCGCACAAGGCGCAGCGATTACTGCATCGTGGGCGCCGGGCCTGCTGGCATCCAAATGTCCCATTTCATGCAAACCACGAACCCTCCCATGGACTATGTCGTGTTCGAGCGGGATTGGGGACCAGCTAGTTTCTTCCGCAAATACCCGCGGCACAGAAGGCTTCTCTCAATAAACAAGCGCTTCACTGGGAGGGGCTTGTCCACTCCAGGAGACAGAGACTACAACCTTCGCCACGACTGGCACTCTTTTCTCTCCAACGATGCCGGCAACGGAGACGTCGGCGACGGCGGAAGACTTCTCTTCACGCACTTCTCTGACCGCTTCTTCCCTCTCGCTGACGAATACCTCGAATACGTGCGCGCCTTCGTGAACAAGACCCAGCCCCGCGTGCTCTATGGACACCGTGTATATAACGTGAAACGGCTGAAGCAACGAAGGAACGCTGCAGCAGGCTGCGGTAGCGACAATACTTGTACGATAGACGACTATCAATACCAACTCAAAATCCAAAAGTGGGCGAAGGGCGACGCGGGAGCAGGAGGGGGCGGGGGCGGGGGCGGGGTGAAGCAACGGGGAGGGATGCGGAAGAAACAGAATATCCGCTGGTACTGCAAGCGGCTGCTCATCGCGACAGGAACTGGCAAGGAAAACGTCCCCAACTGGTCAAACGTGGAGTTGACGGAGAGCTACGGAAGCTTCGACGCGAACCCGAAGCGGTACACGGACAAGCGCATCGGCATATTGGGGGGGGGGAACTCCGCCTGGGAGGTGATCAACTCTCTCATGCACGAAACTGCGGCGCTGCACCAGTTTTCAGGAAAGCGCGTCTTGGCCGAGAACACGCACTATCCTGGCCATTTGCGCTCGGCCAACACCATACCCTTCGACAACTACAAGCTCAAAACGCAGGACGTAATTGTAGATGCAGGAATGCATGGCTATGAGTGCTCTGTGTACTGTGTGCTCTCTCTCTCTCTCTCTCTCTCTCTCTCTCTCTCTCTCTCTCTCTCTCTTTCTCTCTCTCTCTCTCTCTCTCTCTCTCTCTCTCTCTCTCTCTCTCTCTCTGTGTGTGTGTGTGTGTGAGTGAGTGTGTGCACTGCAGGATAGAGACATAGACCCAACAAAAGGAAAGCAGCCCTCTTCTCTTTCTTCGCTTCGTTTTGATAATACCTGCTTGGTGTTCGCCTCCCTCCTGACGCGACTTCTCCTCCTCCTCCTCCTCCTCCTTAGGTATGGTTCTACGAGCCATTCCCCCTCGAAAACGTCACGGTCAGACGCGACGCAGAAAGTGGCCAGGTCTGTCTCTTCGACCCGATGGAAGACGAGTTCCGCCGAGCAGCCAACGGCAGTTGGGGGGACCAATACGACGACGGGCACGCGCTCAACAACCGCGACAGAATCATGAACCGCCAGCCCGACTGCTTCGATCACGTCATTCGCTGTATGGGCTTCGCGTTTGACGCGAGTGGTGTGCTGGGGGACCTGGCCGACGAGCTGCCGCGCGTCGTATACCGCGGCTTGGACAAGTTTCCGCAGATCTCCGCCGGCCGATTCGAGTCGACGGCACTCCGGAACGTGTTCTTCCTCGGGGCGAACGCGCACGCGCCGGACTTTCGCCGGTCCTCGGGCGGGTTTATCTATGGATTCCGATACAACATCCGCACCCTCTTCCACCACCTCCGCCACAAGTTCCATGGAGTTCCCTGGCCACAGAAGCGTTTCGCGCTGCTGCAGGGTGCGACGGGGCGGGACGGCGGCGATGATGGCAAGACGACTGCTGCTGTTGGTGAAGATGGTGCGGGCTCAACTCCTCATCCTCTTCAAGATGAGATTGTCGCGAGGTACCAGACCGCCTCCTCCTTCTACCACATGTTCGGCGTTCTTGGGGATTTGATGGTGATAACGTCGCGGGACGGAGAGGGGGAGGTTATCTACTACTACGACGTGGTGGTTGCTGAAGCAGAAGCGTTCATCAAGACTCAGCATCCCGGCAAATGGGAAGAGCAGCAGCTTGAATACATCACATTGACGTTTGAGTACATGCCCCAGCACAACGACAATATGATCTGGGGCGACTCGATAACCACAAGTTTCGACCCCTCCCGCCCCCACAACAGCAAAGGCGTTCACCCGACACTGAGATATTGGAACCCGAATGCGAAGACGGCGTACAAGGTTTGTCGCCCTATTTATTTGTTTGAGTGAGAGAGAGAGCGTTCAAATTGTAGAAGCACTTCTCGTTCTGGTCTCTCTCTCTCTCTCTCTCTCTCTCTCTCTCTCTCTCTCTTTCTCTCTCTCTGTGTGTGTGTGTTGGAAGGGGGGGGGTGAAGGTAGTGGCGGTGGCGTTGGTGGCATGCCTCACACCCTAGCATTTCCCCCTCTTATTTCCTGTGCGAATCGAAGACTAAGAAAGAAAGAAAAAGTATCGTGTACTGAGAGAGAGAGAGAGAGAGAGAGAGAGAGAGAGAGCGTGCATTTCTTATTGTGGCCGTTGTCATCATCGCAGTCCCTGGAAGCCTGGGCATTGCGCAAACTGGTCCCCCGTGCAACGGCAGAGCTGTATCTGATGGAGGACATGGAGTTTCTATTCGATGACCCAGTGCTGCATCTGTTCCCGCTTCGCAAGTTTCTGGAGCGGATCAAGCGGAACCCGGTGCGGACGCCGGATGCAGAGTACGACATGGGCTGGCTCTGCCCGACGTGTGATAAGCCTCGTCCCGAGTGGAGAGAGCTTCTTCGAGAAGAGTGTAGCTCTAGAGACGACGCGGCAGCAGAAACCCCGAGGGGTGAGAACGAGGAGCAACAAAGCGACAGGCAGCGGGACCTTTGCAAGGCGTTGGAATGAATGTGATTACATGCCATCATCAGTGTTCGCAGCCGTATGTGCGGTGCGTGTGCACTCTCCAGCAATACATACATCTACCACCTCAATAAAATGACGGATGGCGTTGTACAATCTGTGTGTACATAGCATGTATACATCCTTGTGTGTGTGTGTGTGTGTGTGTGTGTGTGTGTGTGGATGCACATAATCACCTTGTGTAGCAAGCATTGGCGGTCATCAATGTGAAGCTGCGGCGGCGGCTGTAGCATTTTGGATATCTTGCGTCAAGCGCGCGGAATCTCAATTGTTACGATGTACGAATCGTACGCTGTGCATGATGACATACATGGGCGCGCTGTGGCGATCGCAAATTGCGTAGACTTTGGTGCGTAAGTGTATTTATGAGACGGATGTAATGAAATGTTTAAATGCATTTATATCGCGCTCATTAATGTAATTATTGTGATGTAGGGCGCATGCGCGAGGCAATCGTGTTATCGAATCATGCACGCATTTTACATGCAATATTTTTGTTTGGTACAGTGGCTTGAATATTTACACGCGTGATAATAGGCTACTTATTGTATATAGATTCACGAATAAATATCATACATGAACACTTCATAATGATAATCTTAGCATATCTCACTTTGTAGTAGATCTTTACAATTTCTTCACGTTGACATACGATATGACCAGGAGTCTGCATTGAGTCGTAGCTATACGCTACTCCCTCTCACGTCTATCGTTTGCACAGAAGTTTATTTCTCGTAATTATTCGCTATTCTAATTAACTGTTTGTTGCCAACACTTTTCTGCATTTTCATTGGATATGGTCATGTGTGGCAGTTGTCTTTCTTTGCTGATTTCATGCTTGCTCTGCCTCTACCGCTGAGTGACATTGAGAGTAGATTCATTATTTCTTACTGACAGCGGAGGCAAGCCAGTCTAGTCCTTCATAAAGTCCATCCCCTGACGTCGCGCAGGTTCCTTGAACATACCAACGACGACGCAGCTTGTCAAGTCCTAACCCCTCCGTGATTTGCTTTACATTGAGAGCCCCGGGAAGATCCTGTTTGTTTGCAAAGACCAAGACAGCTGCGTCCCTCAACTTATCCTCTTGGAACATCTTGTCCAGCTCCTCTTTTGACTCCTCCAGACGCTCCTTGTCGGTTGAATCGACGACGAAGATAAGTCCCTCTGTGTTTTGATAGTAATGACGCCAAAGGGGACGGATCTTTTGCTGCCCGCCCACATCCCAAACATTCATGTTGATGTTCTTGTACTCAACAGTCTCGAGGCAGAAGCCGATTGTCGGGATGGTCGTAACCACTTCACCGAGTTTCAGCTTGTAGAGCACCGTGGTCTTTCCCGCGGCGTCGAGCCCGAGCATTAGTATTTGCATCTCCTTGTTGGCGAAGAACTTCTTCCAGACGTTACTTATTGCTTGTCCCATAATTGTTGATTGGAGGTGCTGCGTGCTGCGATTTCTTGATTCTTTTCAGTTGTGATAGAGCGGGGGAGAGGGAGATCCACGCTTCCGCAAAAGCTGGAGCACGATGATCACGTCGTAGGCGAAAATGACATCACCGCTGATCATGGGTAAATAGCATGCCGTTTTGGAGAAAATGCGGGAGGGCGACAGACGTATTATCGGTAAATCCCCCGCCGAAGAGAAGTTTCACAGAGTGTTCCGTCAACGAAAATTCAAGCAGTCTCGCATCAGCCTCTACTTCTTGTTCATGTCGCATGCCCAAAGTCGCTATTCTGAGACGATCATTAAAAACACCATGGAATTTTTTCCTACGACAGAACATGAAATGCAATTCCGCTCGACGAAAAGGGAACCTCTTTGATCCCTCTGGGACTCATATGTGCGACATTGCAAAAGTGCGCATTTCGGATAATTTCGGCCGGGTCTTCCAGCAAAGCTCCCCGACGATGGGGCCCGGCGAATCCAGCCGCCGGGGAGCTTGCGTGCTCAGCCGCGAGAAGGCCGTCCTCCTTGCCTTTGCGTTCTTCCTGGCCTGGCAAACAGAATCCCCTAAGATACACCTCAGGGGCACCGCTCCCCCATCGTTTGGTTCGAAGAGAAGCAGGAGCAGCTCATTGAACAGTGTCCCTGCACTGGCCAAAGTTCCAAAACCGCAAGTCAAGGTATCATCAGTAAAGAGGGGAAGCTCATGGAACTGTTGATCGTTCTCATCTTTTGTTGATGCCTTTGTCCCTGCGATTGCTGCACCCTTTCTCCTCCCCCCCACTCTCAACGAGGTGTTCGACGCACGAAGCGTCCCAGCGGTGCCCCCCCGTGAAAAAGTCCTGGACCTGGGGGAGAAGGAAGCGGAACATTTGGGGATTGTAAAGGCTACAGAGGAATCGATAAAGGATAAGAAAAAAAGGTGAGCCCTGTTGCACACTAGGAGCGATCCGCCATTTTCACCTCGCGAGTCGAGGAACATTCCACAGCCATAGCCAAAAAAACAAGATCCATTGTTTTATTGCCCTCCCTCCCTGCCCAGGTACGAAGTGATGCAGGATGTCGATGGCAACGAGGTGTACACGGTACTTCTGTCACTGTCCCCATTACGAACCATGCAACAACTCGGCATGATGACGGCTTTTGTTTTTGCCCAGTCACTGGACGCCGACTTCGACACGTCGAGCATTCCTGAGTCTGAGTACGAAGAGCTTCAGGTCCTGACCCCCCCCTCCCCCTCCCACCTCCCCCTCTTACCCCCGCCCCCACTCGCGCCTACACCCAAAAAAACCGACGAGGGTGTGCGATGATGAAAACGTAATTTCGGCGAAAATCCGAACGAGGAAAGGACCGTAGTAAAGCGGAGGGGAAGAGGAGAGAAGCAGCCGATGGCGCCGACAGACGACCGCGGCGTATGAACAAGGAAGAGGGGAGAGAGAAGGGGGGTGATGGAAGAGGGACGTGGGGGTCATTATTAGCAGTATCATCAGTTATTCTCTTCACGTCCCCGTCCTTCTTGTGTTGGACGAAGGGACGCCCCCACCCTATGGCTTCAATCCGGCGAATCACAACAAAACCACGCAACACAGATATTTTACAAATGATGTGTGACGCCGTGGGATTCGTTATTCCGGTGCGGCTATCAGGGGGGGGGGGGGGGGTGAGCACAGCAGCAGGGGGGGGCTTTCCTCCCCTTTAATGCTGCCGCTCTTTACTTGATGGTGTTGTTCTTAGTGGCTGGGCCCGAATTCCTTTCCTCCCTTTCTTGCCTCTTATTAGTCTTCTTCCTCTGTTTCTGCTGCATTTCGACTGGTCGCCGCGGCAGCCTTCTCCCCCACTTCCTACCCGACGTCCCTTTGCTTCATGAGCAGACCAAATGCGTTCTCTGAGCACAATGCCTCTCGATGATGTTCACAACGATTAGCAGCGATAGATCTTCTTCAATACTCGCGCGCATCGCATGGGCTTCTGTGTCATTATTCCCTCCGCCCTTTTTTCTTCTCCTTCTTCTTCTTCTTCTTCTTCTTCTCTATTTCGTTTGTGCACCGTCCCTCCAGGCCGAGCGAAGAGCATTCAATATCACTGGCATGGACGAGCCGCTCACAGCCTGGCAAATCGAAGAGGCAAACAAAGTAATACTCCGAAGAAGGAGGGGGGAGGGGAGAAACCGGGGGGGGGGCTTCTAGCGACAATAGCGGTGGTGTCAGTGATGATGACGATGATGACTACGATGGTTATAGTAGTGATGATGAGTGGAGAGAGAACGTGTTGGGATGGAGATATGATAAGCTCCTGCTCTATTTTGGGCACGCGTGGGCAAAACCCGCTCGAATAATAATAGGCCCTGCAAAACGAAATGAGCAGCATGGAATATCTGGATCGCATCAACAGCTTCCAGGTATTAAAATGGCGATGGTGGTGGTGGTGGTGGTGATGGTGATGGTGACGGAGAATCCGATAATGGTGGTTAAAGGCTTAGAGACAGAGAGTATAGATATTTTAGTAGTGACGATGGCGAACGCCGTCGGCGTGAGTGCTTAAACGATCGGTGGAGGTGAAATATGATACATTCATGAGCTCATCTTGCATCATTTCCTCCTTCTTTCTGTATTCCCCCTCCCCCCCTTTTTTTTCCCCCAATTTGGTTATAGCGCGAGAAGGTGTTCGCCATGCTGGATCCCCAGATGAGGAACCGAGTCCGGTTCTTGTTCAAGCAATTTATTATTTGTATGTAGCTTAGACGACGACGACGACGACGACGACGATGATGATGATGATGATGATGAGCGCTGATGGTGTGAGAGCGGAGGAGGAGGAGGAGGAGGAGGAGGAGGAGGATGATGCTTATCATAAAGATTACAATTACCACGATAGTGATGACGATGATGATACTGCTTTACTTGCCTACAGTGCATCCGCGAATAATCCTGCCCCCCCTCTCTTGCCTAGAATGGCCATCTGATCTGGTTTGGTCTTTTCGTATTACTGTATGTCACAGCTAGGCGTAATGGAATGAAGTCAGTGAATCATCCCCCCACACCAAGGAACAAACGGTCGCTACAGAGCCCATATCACCATCAGCAACAGCAGCACGTTCGAGAGAATACCGCATGGCGATGATTTGAAGTGTACGACGATTTGTGTGTGAGCTGCCGTGTTACTCCTTCCTCAGTGTGAATGCCTGATGTCTCCCCCCCCCCCCCTCCCGATTGTAGGATATGGACTTGGGATGAGGTGGAGGCACAGCTAAAGAGGGCCGGGTGCGAAAAGGGGGGAGCGAAAGCGGGGGGCGGGCGGGCAAGAGAGATAGAGAGCGAGAGCGAGGAGGAAATAAAACCTCTTATCTTCATTGTGCTGTAACAAACATCAAGACCACAAATCTGTATAAAATTCTGTTTATATATATATATATATATATATATATATATATATATATATACTCCACAGCCTGCCGACGCATCGGCTGAAACGCCACCTCATCGGACACGGGCGGGTAGTTCAAACATCCATTTTTCTCGCATTCGTCACAGAATCTGACCTCATCTGTCATCGCCTTCCGCCGCCGCCGTCGTCGTCGTCGTCGTCGTCGCTCCTCCCCCGCATCAAACCTTATTCATGCTGTTCTCCATCAGACGCTGATGCCGCGCAACAAGTACCTGGATGCGCACGGCGGCGAGGATCTGCTGCCTCGCAAGAACGACTCGGACGTATGTATGAGATGAGATCGCATTGCTTTAGTTGTTCGGAGAACGACTGTTTCTTCCCTCTCCCGCCCCCGCCCCCCCTCTCTCTCTCTCTCCTATATATATATATATATATATATATATATATATATATATATATCACATACTGTGTAAAAGTTTAGAGTATAATGCGGACATACATATTGTCGCCGTCCTTCGCATCTTCGTCACGTTTCAGGCAACAATTGCGTGGAAGAAGATACGGCGGGAAGACGTTATCCAGCGGTAATTGCATCTAGCGATGTTGGAAGTCGTCACCACCACGGCTTGTCATTAGCAGCATGCAATATGAAGCATTATCAATCATCATCGCCACCACCACTCGCATTCGAACGGGGCTGGCACGATAATGCCGAGCTCTGAGGTTTGAAATCTTCATGAAACGGGAGGATACGGTTGTGTCTTCCATTGCCTGGGGGGATAGTAATCGCATGTACTCAGTGCCGTTGAATCTTTCACATGTGATATGCAAGACATAAGCTGTATTTTCCAACCGTCAGAGGACTGCTCAAGGACACGCTAAATATCGATCTGAAGGAGATAAAGAAGAAGAAGGTACGATTGTGTAGCAGTTTAGCTGATTGCTTTTTTGTCTCTTCCCAGTCAGCAGCAGCAGCTGCTGCTGCTCGCATTTGTTCGTGGGAAGTGCTAGTAAATGTGTCGATATGCGGACGGACGCCATATGCATCCATATTAAAGTTATTACTGTTGATATCTTAGCTGATGAAGGAACTAAAGGCAACATCCGAGAAGGACTTCAAGCTGAAGTTGAAGGAGAGGAAGCTTTTCAGAAAGAGACAAGCTGCAATTCTGTCGCGTGGGCAACGAGGAGTGGTAATAGGAAATCATAATTTTCTTATTTTGAACCAGTCGGTGTCTCTCTCTCACTCTCTCTCTCTCTCTCTCTCTCTCTCTCTCTCTCTCTTTTTTTCTCTTAAAATAAATATATATATATATATATATATATATAAATTTCATCTGGATATACATGCATACATGATGTCACATGGCATTCATTTGCTCATCTGATGTTTGATGTGATAAATGACCAGGCTGACAAGCACATAGCAGACATGAGGCCGAAACATCTTAACACCGGTAAGATGAAGCCGTGGAAGAAAACCCGAGGCCGAGGATATCGAAGTAGATAGTGTTTGTTGAAAGTTGCGCACCTTGCCAAGCATGCGATGCTGCATTGCTAGATTGCATGCTGAGATAGGCGCGTGTGCATCATGTTGTGAAAATTTACAAATTACAATCATTACATTGGTGAGCTGCGCCAATTGGATTCACACTGGGACGGAAAATGGCTGCACAGAGTGCGCCATTGCGCAGGTCCATTTACAACTGCTTGCATTTGCACCTTGAGCCTCAATTTGGACATGTCACGTATGCAATGCATGCGCTGTCCATTGTGGTGTCCATCATCAACGATACAAACCTTCAACCAACATGACAGATGTCATTGTGCACGCAAGAAGTGCACAACAAAGTAGCAGTGCTCAATGAAGAAGGCAAAAGGAAAAACAACAGCGTGTACTAGGAAATAATAAGTTAATTAATTTAATGAAATTAGTTACATTTAGGAACTTTGATGCTAATACAAGTTAATTAATTTAATACAATTAGTTACATTTAGGAACTTTGATGCGATGCACTCTGACATCTAGACATGTCGATAACCGCTATTAATGTCTACATTACGGCAACGACGAATGCAAAGTCAAAAACGAAAAATCTTTTGCGAAGGAGGAGTGTCGATATTGACTAATTGTGTTGTACTAGCAATCCGGCACGTCTCAAATTTTCCCTTAAAACCTATGAACCATGGCAAACAAAAAGCATCTGACAAGGACAGCTGGAGTCCAATTATGATTGCATGCAGTACACAGTACAATTATGGAGAGAATGCATGTTGTAATGGCATAGGATGTGCGTGACATTACCGTATCTTTAACTGCCAAAAAGACTCGTTCAAAATTCTCCCTGGATGCATGAATATATAAATATATATATATATATATATATATATATATGCAAACAATGACACTTAATCACTTTGTGTTGGCTACCTATTTGTGGCACAAGTCACGTGCACGTATACGGGTTTACCAGTTCTGTTACAGTCCAAGAATGCCTAATTATGGGAGCATCTTGTTGAAGTTTTGATGTGCCTTGCATGGAGATCTTACCGCTGCCATGTACTTCAGGGATAAGTTGGCATCCGACTCAGGCCCGTTATAGTCTCTTAATGCTTTTAAGAAGCCACACGATTAGCCAAATTTCTCAATGCATGGATGATCTACCTGGGCAAACCGTAATGGGTACTTTTTTTATCTTCTTAGCGTAGAGATCCGACTGACAAATTGCTTCATGTTATGAAATATAATAGAAAGGAAGTATTTATGCAAACCTTATTCAGAAATAGAATCATAGATGTCTTCGTGAACCACTAATTGGACACATAATAACACAAATTACATCAAGGGGGTCTCTGCAAATTACTCGCAGATGCATACTTCTGCGTTAGATACTTCTTCAAAAAGATTTAATGCCTGAAATTTTATTGTATGTTAACTTACAATCAAATTAAAAATTTTCATTGGTCGCATAATGACCTCGTGTAATCGATTTGTTTCGCTGTCCTCAAATAAGACCTGTCGGCAAAACAGTACAAATTTCACATTTGGCATAGAATCAATTTGACACATGAAGACCTGATCGTATGTACTAATTGCCGCCACAAATACTACGCACGTGACGCCTTCAAAGCATCTGAATTTCATGATTTAATAACAAAACCACTTAAATAATTTTTTGAAGAGTACCGTATCCATTTCTTTCGTTCACTTCTTTGGCCACCAACGTCAACGATCCGAAAGATGTTCTATGATTTTCAATTTTTCGATTTCTTCATTATCGAAAATGGTGCTAGATGCCGGACAAATGATTCAAGAATAGATTATAAGAATACATTATCAATTGAAAATTCGTGTTCATGGATCCCCGTAGTCTGGACTCGACATCTAGTATTTATTTTATACTCAATATAAATAGTAAATTTCAATATAACCACCACCTTAACATGTGCTCGAAGGATGGTACGTATGCCTCCATAGCAAGCTCTTTCACCTTTAGATTAAACGCACTCAATAATGATTGTAGTCCTGTTTTTTAATTTAAATTTGATGTACACGATCGAAAAAGTAATCAGCGGAGTCAAATAGTTGAAACTTTGCTCTGTTCACAAACACTTAAAATGTGAATACAAAGATTCAGTTTCTAATACAATGTTGACCGTTCTTCGTAGGTCCTCCTAACTCCTTTATCCTGCATTAAACGTCGAAATGTATTGAAACTTGAGCCATTTTTTGGTTGGAAAGCATTTCGAGAGTTTCACGAGTTACCTGCCACAGACATTCCACGTCTGAAGCTAACTCTGGGGTTAGCACGTACATCTAAGTAACATACAAGATGAAATACGATTTATTTGAATCATGAAAGCGAGAATCATGAAGCATTTACCGCGTTTTGATCTCTTCTCGCGTTCAATACCTAAAATTGAAGGGTGGTACTCAACTTTGTTCGAAAGTTCATTGAAAATCTTCTCAACCGCGTTCGTCGCTTCTTGTAAGTCGGGTGAGATAGAAAACTCTTTAGCATCGCAAATTGTTTCCTGGAATAGCAAGCCACTGAGATTGTTATAAAAAATGAAAGAAGGACGAATAACTCTTTTACTTTAAAATCGCTGAGATTTGTCCTCTTTTCACTTGAGAACGTAGAGAAACACAAAATTGCAAAATATATGTGCACAATTATAACACTCAAATAATCGGCTACGAGACTACCTTTCGAGTATTAAAGTTCTCATCGATCTTATTACATTGGCATGTATTATTGAAGAATACTGCATCCTGATGAGAAGGTAACGTTCAGTTGCATATTTGTCATTTAATAATTGTTTTGCTACACCTTGCATGCGTAGAATAGCCTTTACCATAAACGTCTACACTCTTTCAAAAAGCAAGGCCCTCAAGTTTTTCCTTGGTATAGATAAGATACTACCTGCTTATAAATCGTCGACTTTCCGCTTTCTCCTGCTCCAAGCAAGAGAAGTCTATGCAACTAATGAGCAACATCAATTAGTACACATTGAACATCATCCTCCAACATATCGGTACATTTCTTTGACTCTCGGCGTCCCTCTGTTTTGTAAAGAACTCAATTAGAACGTAATTCGACACATTGATATTTTTTGACTGGATGCACCTTCATGTGCTTCTCAATGTTCCGATCAACTAAGACCTCCTCCTTTCAAACAACCATGACAGCAACTAACTAAGTTGTATGTCGTATTCATTTAAGCCAAGATTATTTAGCATTAAGAGAACGTTTGAAGAGCAGGCCCCCATGGTGAAATAGAGGCCACCTCCGGGAGCTTTGTCAAGCGGCTTTGTGTTGTGATAAAACCAAAATTAATACCTACTACGCGAAAGGATGCGATCGCGTCACAAACGGTTTCTTGCCGTAATAAAATTAGTCTCCTCCACATCTTTTCGCAACCTTTGTTTATGCTTTAATGAGTGACTTCTTTTCGTTCCTGTGCCCGGATGTGGTCGGTTGGACGCGTTGGACGCATCGAACGCACGGATGCACGGGAAGAGAAATGGCTCCAGTGAGAACGGAAATTACGCCATTTTCGCAGGTCTTTTTGCACAATTCCCAGTGATTTAAGTAATCCCGGGCTTACAGCTGTCGCTGTCGTTGAAGCTTTGCTCTGCGAGCAAATTTTTTATCAAATGAGCTAGCATTCTGATGAAAAGCCATCGCTCTCTTTGGCAATGGTTTGCATGAGCGCCTGTGAGATCTGCGTGAGTAAACGGTTCGCCGAAGTCGCATCAGAAAAAGGGCGAGTCTCACTTCCAGAACACTGTGGTCAAATTGTCGATTGCTATGGTGAGATGAATTGCGCAGATGGAAATTTCCGCCTAGGAAGAGCCCTCTTGCGTAGCTGTCTTTTCTTTTAAACCTTGCATCAGAACAATCACAAATCCAAAGTTCGTGGAAGAGCTGTCCTTTTTTAGCGACACCCACTTTCAAACTTTGAGTGGTGATTTCACCTGCGTTGTGGCAAACTTTTTGGTCATTTGAGCCAGCTTGCTAGCAGCACAATTGGAATCACTTCAACAACCATTCACAAATTCAAGTGTTGTTGAAATGTCCATCGCAATGAATCGGCCTCAGAAAATGCTTCATTCGTTCATTCCTTCGAGACTTGTGCAGGCGCGTGCCTGGCATGATTTCCACGTGAGCATCAGCATCGAAGTCCAAAATTCAGACGAGCAGCATGCAGGGGCAGAGAGGCCGGCAAGCCAAGCTAGCAAGAGGTGTGCTGGTTTGTTCGCGATCACACCTCACTAGCTAGCTAGGCGGTCTAGCGGTATCGCTTCACACAATGATCACGCATGCACATGCGTGCACTCAAGCGCAGACATCGCATCGTGTCGCATCACACATCACATCACATTTCATCGCACGCACCACGTTGCATCATGTGCCGGCAAAAATCATCGTGCCTCGATCTGCGATCCTGCTTTTTGTCACTTCTTGCGTCCTGGGCATGCAGCGTGCCGGGTGCGATGCGAGCTAGCGAGTGCCCGCCAAGAAGTTGTGCAACAAAGTGGTGCTGAATGAATCACACGTGCACACATGCACACATGCACACACGTGGTCGCTGCGAGATCAATCATCACACTTGTGATGCACCATTCGTGTTGTGTGTGCTCTCAGTTGGCAGGTCACGTTGTAGCGCGTACCACTACGCGGGCACAAGTCACGTGCGACAACAAAGGGGTTGTCGCGGATATAGAATATAGATAACGTAGATATTAATACAGCATAGGCACGTGGGTTCCGGCGGGACTCATGGCAGCACACCGGAAGTGTGCTGCCCCACGTGCGGCGGCATTCGCGAAAGCTTCGCGAATGATTACGCAGTGCACGATTTAATAAAAATATAATCTTTAATAAAAATAAACACAACTCTTCAAAAGGAAGCAAACGTGCCTTTCCCCCCCCCTGCCTACTTGTGCACGTAGCGCCTCGGCCTGTGAACACCTTACGCGCAACAACCTTTGGCTTCCACACACGGGAAACGATTTGACTAACAATGTCACAGCAGCTAGAAGAACAGCAGGACTTTGGCTCGCAGGCCGTGCAAGGGCACGAGCAGAAACAGGAAAGGAAGGGCGATACGGACGCTAAGGAAGGAGGAGGAACACCTCCACAGGCACCGCCGGGACCAGCACCCGGGATTAAGAAAGCAGATGCAGCAGCAGAGGCACTGGAGAACTTCTACGAGGCGGACGACGAGGACGTGGCCGCCGAAAGCAAGAAGGTCGTAATGGCATTACGAGCCTTGCGACCCAGGGCGAGCAACTACGCCAAACTGAAAGTATCGATAGAATACAAGTATCAGACACATGATGTTTGGGCAGCTATCATGCAGGACATCATGGATTACGAAGCAGACTTACCTCCAGAGTGGGCAGCTTTGTTTAGGAACGACGGGGGTCTGGGCGCCTCGCGGGGGACGACCCAGAGCACCGTCAAGCAGCAGCAGCCGGTACAGCGGAACACCCAGTTCATGTCTGTTAAAACAGCACCGGTTATGATAACGAAATACAACGGGAAAAGAGGTGAGGCAAGGAGGTGGTGGAAGAACGCTAGGAGTATACTCTGCGACTTTACCCCTAACCCCACCGAAAACGACAAGCTCAAATGGCTAGCTATAATAAAGCAAGCCATGGACCTTTACGAGACAGGCAGGACCCGGATCAGGCAGCTAGAGAAAATACACACTACAGTTAGTGGGCTACGAGACGTTGAGGCGATAATGAAGGCTTTTGTAAATGAACAGGATGCTAACTCCCTACCCCAGGCTATTAGAAAATACAGAGCAATGATGCAGCATGAGAGAGAACCTGTTAGAGACTTTGCCACGCGCTTCCAGGATATGATCGACGAACTACATGATTTTAATTACAACACAGGTGATGATCAGGCAAGGTTTGAAGAGTTCAAGTTAAAGATAAAGGAATCCACTTACGTTACGGAGAAAGGCTACACCACGATGGAGGCAGCAGTGCAGGCTATATCCCTACGCGAGCAGGAGCAGGACCGCAAGTTTACCAGCCCTAAGGTACCTGGCATAGGAAACATTAACGCTATTAAGCCGCAGCGAGACTGGTACAAGGACAGGGAAGGTAACCGACGTTGCGGATACTGCTCACGTAAAGGGAAACACACCGCTAAAGACTGCAGAGACAGGAAAGAAGGACGACCCAGGATGACGATCAGGCAGCTCAACGAACACTACGAGAAGTTAAAGAGAAAGAAAGGCAGAGGACAAGGATATAACAACAGCAAATGGCAAGGCAGCAACAACGGGAAGAACAATAAATATAAGAACAAAAAGCAGAACAGTATCAATGCTATACAGCAGCAGATAAACGGAATATTAGATCACCTTAAGCAGGCGCCGACGAAGACAGCAGTACCAGCAACGCAGGACCAAGACAAGCCCATGACCCTAGACGACATAAAGAACTTAGGAGTATGCAACATTAATGACGAAGACGCTAACAGGACTATCAAAGTTGCTATGACCAAGGTTAAAGTTAAAGACAGCTACGGAGACTACAAGAAACTACCTGCCCTTTGGGATAGTGGCAGCATGCCGAAGTCCTTCATAAGCCTAAGCACAGTAAGAAGGTTAGGACTATTGGATCAAGTGACTAAGAAAGAACGTAAATATGCTCAAGCAGACGGAAGCTCTTCCATGAAGACCGTCGGTGAGCTAATGCTAAAGCTACAGATACCTGGCAGCGACGCGGAGACCCAAATCAAGACCCGAGTAGCCATGACTTTATCCATGGAACTACTCCTCGGACAGGATGCCCTAGAAAAATTAGGGGGGATCATATCATTCTACAATCACAAGATATACTTTGCTAAGTTGCCAAAGAAGTCAGGCAGGACCATCAGCCAGAACATGATACGGCTTGACGAGTGGACCTCTGAGTCAAGCGTTAATGCGTTAGAGTTTATGGACCTAGCGGACAACAAGCTACCTACACCTACCGAGCTACGGAAGAAGAACCCCGGCAAGACCATCCGACAGATAACGGAGCTACTGGACAAGACCCCCCCAGCTGATGATTGGGATATCGACAAAGGCAAAAAGTACATTAATAAAATATTAAACGAGAAGTACTCTGACATCACCAAGCCGACGACGAAGCCCTCCAGCAAGCTTACCCCAGTAAAGATCGAGCTAAAGAAGGGATACGAAGAGTGCATCATCAATGACCCAGAACATAGGCGACCGGAAGCGGACTGGGAAAAGATAGAGTGGCAGATCAATGAATGGGCAAAGGAAGGGAAGATAGAGCCAAGCAACTCACCATGGAACGTGAGACATGTGCTAGCTAAGAAACCTACTTACCCTTTCTTCCGCCTGGCGCACAACTTCATCCGCCACAACCGAGTAATAAAGAGGATCCAGACACCTACACCAAGGATAGATGACGTTATTGAACACGTCATAGGATACAAATACTACTCTTCCCTAGATAAAAATGAATCATACATGCAGACACCCATCCACAAAACCTCCCGCCCCATTACCGCGTTCTCCAGCAGGCACAGGAAGTGGCACTTCGTCGTATTCCCTTACGGCCTAAGCATATCAGGGGATGCGTTCAGTAGTCAGAACTACAGGGCATACACACATGATGGGATGGCGTCTGTGTTGTGGGTGTTTGTGTTTGTGTATGTGGATGATGACATAATATGTACCAACACAGTCGTCGCTCAGATCTTCCTCCTGGAAAATATATTTATTAGGTTTGCACACTTCGGTTTTACTATTAGACTGCAGAAGTGTACATTCCTAGCTACAAGAATCAAGTGGTGTGGATATTACCTGGAGCAAGGCCGCATCACCCCAAACCCCGAGAAAGTAGCAGCACTACAGCAAGCCCCTAAACCTAAGAATGCAAAGGAGTTAAAGTCATTCTTGCAGACTGCAGCTTGGATACTACGTAGGTTCTCCCCTACCTACGCTAGGACTGCAGCTGCTTTTACTACTGCTTACCGGAAGGAGAACTCTGTAGGCCTCAGCTTCGCTAAGGTGTGGGCCAAGGCTGGCCTTGATGCCCACTTCGATAACCTAATAAAGTTATGCAGCAACACCCTATTGAATGCTAAGCTAGACACTACTAGACCAGCTACCCTATGGACAGACTGGTCTAAGCTAGGTATGGCTGCTGTACTTACCCAAGACCAGCAGATCATACGGGTGTGGGGCAGGGCCTGCACAGCAGCTGAGGCCAAGTACAGCCCTACAAAAGGAGAGTATAAAGCCATGACTGAGGCGCAGAGGAAACTAAGATACTACCTGCTGTCGGTGCCCAGCTTCACCTTAATGACTGACCACAAGCCCCTCCTAGGCATCGACCGCAAGCTCGAAGCGCCTAACGATGAGTATGCAGCTATGAGGGCGGACACGGAAGAGTTTAGGGACAAGAGGACAGTGGTCTACGCACCAGGAGACAAGCAGCTTGCTGACTATTTCAGCAGGCTGTTCGAAAAGAAAGTCCCTACCCAGGTCACCCCTATGGTTAACGCGATTACCTTCGAGGACGGCGACTTCCTGCCTGAGCCAGAGGAGCTCCAGCACCTTCAAGAACACCTGGATAAATACAAACACAAGCATGAGGTACTTAGTGATAGGATATATGTATACACTAATAATGTTAGGCGTACCTACGTGCCACGGCGGACCAGGGGAGCCCTTCTCTTTACCGCCCATGGACCTGCACACGTAGGAGAAAACCATATCACTGCTCTACTCTACCATTACTACTGGCCCTACAAGCTAAAAGAGATAAGGACATACCTGCGTGGCTGCAGGTGCTCCAGCTTGAAGGCGGCAGGCGTCGCCACCAAGGAGTCCAGCAAGAGCCGTGCATCTAAGAAAATCAAAGCAAGGAACTTCTTAGATATCGTGCAAATTGATGTTTATAAGTACGATGGCTATCACTACCTTACCTTCGTTGATGTGGCCACTGGAAAGTGCTGGGTTAAAAAGATTATCAAGGTCAACGTTGCTAAGAAGAACAAAGGCTTATATAAGCAGAGGCTTACTAACTGCTACCGTACCTGGGAGTCTGAGCTCCAGGCTATCCCTGATGAAGTTAGCATAAACAAGATACCAAAGAAGTTACATGTGGATAATGAGACCTCTCTTCTACAGCTACCACACCCTAATATTGATGCCTCACCTGTATACTATGCCCAGTCCAACTCCAAGGTAGAGCGACTCCACCGCACCTTGGCCAACCTAAGCAGGATAAATAGCACCACACCAGACAAGATACAAGGGTTAGTAAACGACACCTTCACGTCTGGGGGAGGTATCAAGGATAAGGAGAGGGAAGAAGGCGACGACAACGACGACGATACCGAGAGCGAAGACGAGAAGGTCCCGTACGATGGCCGAGTTCTAAAGGAAGGACAGTATGTTAGGGCCAAGGTAAATCTGAGATCGAGAAATAAACAAGACCCCTTCTGGGGTGGCGTTGCAAAGGTTACCGAGAGGAAGGGGAGGAAGCAGTACTACATCTATGATGGGAACAGGGTCACCTTGCGCCACATCAGTCACCTAAAGAATTATGATATCGGTGAGAAGCTCCTAGAGGATGTTAAAGTAAACCCTACTGTGTGGGAGCGAGCAATGCCTTGTTTAGGACCCCGACCTAAGTTCGATGTGGAATATGGAAACAATAAGGTCAGGGTGAACGACGATTGGCGCATGAAGATTGTCTATCTAGGCTACCCTGGATTACGAAATATGGAGAGGGTAGCTATGAAAATAAAGGACGGAAAATATCAGCTACTCTACCTAGCTGTTCCCGACTTACCCTTTGAGCACTGGTATAAGGTCCTGGGGGACCTTGATGCAGAGGGCTGGTATGGACACGAACCTAAGGACGAAGGTGAGTTCTGGGTAAGCGACAAAGGAGATAAGGTTAGAGAGGAATCTATTACCTGGTGGTTGGTGAAGTTCCGAAAGCGATGAAGGTCTAAGGGAATAAGGAAGGAAGGAAGGAGCAACGTGACTTGGGGGAGGTGTAGCGCGTACCACTACGCGGGCACAAGTCACGTGCGACAACAAAGGGGTTGTCGCGGATATAGAATATAGATAACGTAGATATTAATACAGCATAGGCACGTGGGTTCCGGCGGGACTCATGGCAGCACACCGGAAGTGTGCTGCCCCACGTGCGGCGGCATTCGCGAAAGCTTCGCGAATGATTACGCAGTGCACGATTTAATAAAAATATAATCTTTAATAAAAATAAACACAACTCTTCAAAAGGAAGCAAACGTGCCTTTCCCCCCCCCTGCCTACTTGTGCACGTAGCGCCTCGGCCTGTGAACACCTTACGCGCAACAACGTGCACACTGCACACCACCCACGATTGTACATGCAGCAGCTACTTGTGGTGAGCACGCGCACGCGTGTTTTGATGAATGAATGCGCACTTGTCAATGGACGGATGCTGACACAAGGACACTTGTTTTTGCGAACAATAGAGACACTGTGATTATGGAAAAAACTTGACATGTGAATCAATCAGAGATCAAAATGCTTTGTTTTCAAGGATGAAAGTGGATCTATCACAGCTCACACCTTCGCTCTAATAATAGATGCCTGACTTTATCATGTCGGATGCAAACACAGTTTCTTCGCACGAGTTCTTAGGCTTTTGGGGATCGTTCTGTTCAAGAACACATATTAGCTCTACATCAAAATCAACATGAAATATGTATCATACTTTATTCTTTTCTGCCGTAGATCTTTGCTGCCATCCGATTTCCTGGGACGTTGTCATGGGGGTCCCGAACTGTAACATCCATTCAAAGAACGTGAAGCAGAATAAATATTAGAATGTTAGGACTGGGAGACAATACACAGAACACAAATATTTTTAGCATAGGACACTACGCGCGTGGTGGGTGTGTTGTAGGTTGGGCACAATTTTCGAGTGGGTAATAGAGGGATTTTCGACACACCTTTTTGGTAGGTCCTGCATTAAGTCTAACATGTTTTCGTCGAAGTCTGTGAAGCGATGAATGTGAATTCGTAGAAGCAGCAGAATTTTTCTTCAACTCCTCCTTCACTTCTTTTTGTACCTGTAGCAATAGATCATAATTTATGATGTACTAAACGTAAATCAAGTACTATCTCTTTTGGGTAAGGCTTGTTTCTCTGCATTGGAATTTACCTCCGGTATCGCCTTTTGGAACTCTTCGAACGAGATCTTGCCGTCTTTGTTGGCGTCAAATCTCTATTTGTTGATTTTCATGAGATTTCCAGTTACATCAATGCTATGTGAGTTGTTATACTTTCGTGTAAGATGAAAGTCTTTTACCTTCATGAACCGTTTTACGTCTTCCTCCGGGGGTTCTCTCATTCCATATAATGTCGTCAGCATGTACCTCACCTAGGAAGATATTCAGAATACGTGAATTGGAATGGGATGGGTAAGATAGGGAAATCTAGTGGATATTACTATTAGAAAACAGTAAAGAGCTTGAGTTGAAGTACCTCATCAGTGTTGATGTATCCGTTTCCATCCTTGTCTACATGACGAACTGTACTCAAATCGACGCGCATTACATTTTACTAATCTCACATCGAATTTGGACCTATGCTCTTGAAAGCTTTCGTGATTTCTTCTTCCGAAAACTTGGAGAGGTTCAATGTTGAGTAAAGTTTTTCTTTGAATGGGTCCTCAGGGCCTACAAACAACGGCACGAAAAGGCATGAGTCATCAGACAGTCAACCCATATTTCCGCTTCTCTCCAAACTGAGCCAAAACTTATTTCTCGTGTCCTACCTAAAGCCACGAGCCCAAAAAAGCCTTGACCCGGGATACCAGCCATTATGGAAACCGAACTTCTGCTTATCAGTCAACGGGCAAACGCTGTTATGATAGTTCGTTCAGACGACGCTCTAAGGTTCCGTCGAAAGGTTTTATTTATTGAGATATAGCATGTTGATGCAGGCCATGAACCTTCTCAATCAATTGGAAAAGTGTACAACTTAGGCCTCCTTGTGACTACCACCCCCTTCCCACCTTGTTCTGCCAACTGGTTCAGTTTCTTTCGGTTGCGTTTCTCGCTTCTGAAGGATAAACTTCCTACCGGCATTTACTTATTAAATTCGTCTTTCTCCCATTGTCGCATATATGATTTTCATGCATTTTCAGAGTTCTATCCTCAAACAGCTTCAGTTGCGTATCTGGCGCTTTTGGGAACCGGAAATATCCACTCTGGAACAAATCTGGATGAGGGAAAGATGACGATTTTCGACGTGCATTTTACAACCGCGACAACAATACTGGAGCCTTTTCGAAACAAATCCTGAAACTGCCAACGGTGCGTCCCCCTCTATGTGCATCATCGGAACCTCACATGAAGTGACGACTGCAGCTCTTCCCCAAATTCACGAGCCTTTCCGCTCACGTTTCTATAGATTGGAGGCTTTGGGCCGGTCTGAGGGTTTGTTAGCATCGGCAAATGAATGACCTTTCTTTTTTGCTATCATGTATGGAGCAGACAGAATTTAAGGCTTATCATGGCAACGACGTGCAAGTTAAACAACACCCACACAAAGCAGGTCCGAGTTCATGCCCGCCTGTAGAACTGGCAATATCCGATGTCCTCAAGCTTACCTTTCTTATCATCAGCTTGGAGCTGTGATGAAGTATTTTCGTGGGAAAAGATCAACTCAAACCTCGGAAATTACACATCCAATTGAAAACGTTCTGAATCTTAAGTGAGTGAGTGAGTGAGTGAGTGAGTGTGCGTTTGTGTGTGTGTATCTTTCATTATTCAATGGTATCGCCCCGAACAGCCCTGATTGTCGAGGTGGTTCGACGTGATTTTGTTACCGCGGCGTAGGCTAGCCCCCGATCCAGAAGCAATGTTCAATTGCGACGAGGTCGAGGCCCTTTTCGAGGAATGCAAAACGGAGGTTATATTATTGAGGACGCGCACGCGCACACACAGACGAAGCACACACGCACGTACACACACAAACCTACATCAGGTAAAATCACAATCAGAATCCGAATTCGAAAGGATGCTCTGCCAGGTGGGGATCTTTCTGGAGCAGATGTACCTCCAAGCTGAGGGTCAGGACGTCACGATCGAAGTCAGCCCTGAAATTCTCGACGACGCGTAATACTCTGCACATATGGGATGTTGCCAGACTGCTGCTGTTGTTGGTTTTTTGCTTGCTGGTAGTGTCGGAAGCTCTATCTCGCTTTTTGGGTCTCATTTTTCATTTCCTTCTTTTCCTCCGACGAAATAAATCAGCAAAAGAATCGAGGGGATGAAAACTATGAGCTTCACAAGCGCGAGATTACCTTCTCCAACCAAGAAGAAGGGCCTCCAATCACTGACAAGTAACGCAATAGACGGAAAGTTGGTGACGAAAGTCAACAACCTCGAGCAGGATAAGGCATCCTTGAATGACCGAATCAAAAAGCTGAGCGCCCAGGTCGTCTAACCACGTCTCGCCCCCGCACCACATGAAGATGAATTGATACCAAAATGCTTGCCCCAATCGAAACACATGCGAAGTTGTGCGTGTATTCGTGCGGGTAACAATACGTGTTCCAGGATGGGGGGGGGGGGGGGGAAGGAAGTGGTGTGTCCTTTATACGATATATTTTTACATGCAGATGCGAGAGGTGATGAAGAAGAACACAGAATTACAGGAAAAGTTACAGGGCGCTGCTGCAACAGCTCCCTCGTCTTCGTCTTCCTCATTAGAGGGATTGGAGGTAGCCCACTTGTGCACGACGCTGCTGTGCTTCTCTCCGCGATGATGCGCTCTCTCTATCTATCTATCTATCTATCTATCTATCTAACTTGCGGAATCCGATACTATCAACAACCTAGGCAAAGCTGAAGGCTGCGACAAACGAGATTAGTGAATTGAAGGTGCCGCATGAGCCATAATAATAGCGGGGTACAGCGAAAAGACCAAATTCACTACGAATTTTGGGAAAGAATCCTTTTCCCCTCAAATCTGCCCTGCGTTATGGCGAGAGCACGAACAATGGCTAGTGAGAGCACACATTAGGGTGCGAGTAGCGGGGAACATCAGTCAGTATCATATTCGATAATCCATCACCCTCCCCCATCCCCCCCCCCTTACAACGTGCAGAAAAGCCTCGACGGAAAACTCGCGGCCTCAAAGCAGTTCCAGAGCCTTAAAGCGGTAGTACCTTACAACAAAAGAAGGAGGAAACTGCACATGTATCCACTCCACCGCTCCTGCATAGCAATGCTTGAAACCTCTGGTGAGCAGGATTACCAATATGCTAATCATTGATTGACTTTCTTTCCAGATGCTAACGAAGAAGAACAAGACTATCAAGGAGCTGCGGGCTGAGCTTGGGAACAAGGGCGAAGCGGTGACGATCGAGGATTGATCGACGCCATCCCTGCTCCTCTAGCTATGCATTTGAAGGAGGCGGGGCTTTGCACCGGAAAGCTCTTCCATTATAATCATTATTATATCATTATTGTTCGAGTTGGCTGTGTGAACCGAGATGTGTCGGATATCATCGAAAGGACGTCTTTCAGCCCACAAATACATGAAATCTTTAGCTCGAAGTAGTAGTTGTAGTAGTAGCGGTAGTAGTAGGAGGAGGAGGAGGAGGTGTAGAAATTGTATGGTTCGTTTCGTGCTGTAGCGTACTGCCCCTTGGATTGAGTCGTATAGTCGTGCTAAATGCATGTAACACACGCTCATATATTGCCGACTACATGAAGCTCGCTACAACTTTATATTATATATATATCTACGCCAGCGGCGCTGACCGCTGCTGAATATATATATATATATATATATATATATATATATATATATCTTACATCCGTCTCATATTAGCCATATGCACACGCCACACATAGCATGCATGCATAATAGCTTCAAAGCGCCTGCGAGCGCGCGAGTATATATGTGCGTTGATCGAACGCGCGGCGACTCGAAAAGCATTTAGAATCGTGGATGCATATATGTACAACTAACGATGAGACGGATGTAGTGGACAAATGAATTAAGTAATTTTAATATGGTCGATCATCCTAAGAATGTAGCTATATGCAAAGCACCGCCCCACAGCGCTTAAATTATCAATTGTTCGTTTCGGTTGTGATGTCTTTCATGCATACATGGCTACAATGAGCAATACCTGCTGATGCGTGAATCGTCTGCGCGTTATCCCTTTTTCGTATAATATGTCGTCGTCGCCTTGAGCTGCGATTAGAAGGCGGCGACTTGCAAGACTAATAAACACGTGCGTGTCTCCAAAACAATGCTTGGCCAGCATTTGTGTAGTTTATTGTGTATTGGGAAAGACGTAATACGAGTATCAGATCGCGCGCAGGGCCGCCGGTCGGTGCTTGCCAGCCAGACAATGCATGGTGCTACACACTGTAGCTTTACAATATAATGCATTGTGTGGACGTATATGTCTATCTATACAAGTCACTGCGACGCCCTTGAGCCGCCTACTACTACTGTTTAAAATTCGATTGAGGCGGGCCCAAAGCTCCTATTAGTGTTCTATCGAGATAGTCCTGCCTGGCTGTGTGTTCCTTCACTTCTCTCGGCACATCGGGGATCAATTTGTTCACGATGGCCATCACGCTTATTATGACGTGCTCTAAAATGATGAAGATCAGAGGGGACGATGCCGCGACTGAATTCCAGAAGGCTGTGGGGACTCTGTTCACGGTGAGGAGAAGCAGGTTGCTCACGACAGAGATGAGCGCTATCGTAGACAGAGCTAGCTTCCAGTACCCGATCCCGGTCGCTCCATGCGGCACCGGCCGCTTCATTGAGTAGAAGAGCTTGGAAAGATCAAGCTGCTTTTCGACGAGATTGTTGACTATCGCCAGCAGTGGCCCGAGCGGGAAGACGACGATGAACATGGTTAAATACCCGTACTGGAGGATGAGCTCGTCGAAGTCCGAGAGCGGGGAGTTATACGTGTTCATGCTGTACTGCTTCTCCACCTTGGAACGGCGGCGCCACTGCGTCGAGTCTGGAACGACCTCATTCCGCGAGCTCTTACCGCAGAGGAACAAGCAGAGCTTCTTCACATACAGGAAGATCCGCCCGCTCTTCTTCACGAGGTACGGGAATCCGTACTCGAAGAAGTTTCCCATGATCACTTGCGAGATGCTCAGCGTCAGCAGCTGGTACCGGAGCTCGGCCAGACAGGTAGAGTCGTCGATCAAGCTAGTGGTGGAAAAGGGAAGCTTAGAGACCGCGGCAACAGCACCACCCATCCATCCATACACCCGCATACACGGACGCACACGCGCGCACAAATAGCTGCATTCGACGGGGTACCTCTGGGGAAGGCTGAGGTCATTGTTGCACGGGTACACCTACACAAGATATGACTACAATGATGATGATGATGATGATGATGATGATGATGATGGTAGTGGTGGTGGTGACAACGATGTTGCTGCTGCTGAGAAGCGAGAAAACATGAGAGGAAAGCGAGCATTTCGCTCTGATGCTTCCTGGCTCCACAAATCACAACGACGACACTATATCCAACAACACAGCTGCATGCCGCTACCGTGTCGTACTGCTTCAGGAAAGCATAGTAGAAGAGGACCGAGTAACTGTTGACGAATTTGAGGCAGAAGATCTTCGCCACCAGCCCCTCCTCAAATTGCGAGTCGGTGTGGTAGTTGTCGATCTCGTTCAGGTACCAGGCCAGCACCCCATACAGGAGATTCATCATCGCCACGATCAAGCCGTATATCGTCGTGAACACCGCGCTGCCAAACACGTCGCGCAGCGACAATATCTGCCGGTACGTGTACAGGGTGATCAGCACCATGATCGAGAGGACCATCAAAAAGGCTACGGCAGACATGCTAACGATGCGCCGTAGAATAGTCTGGAACACGGGGGCTTGGCGAACGATCTGACCATCAACGCGCGAATACGTCTTCTCACCATGGAACTGAAAGCGCGTCTCCTCCTCCGCCTTGAAGTTTAGCATGCCCCACTTCATACTGTACCTCGCGCTCTCGCGCTTCCACATCTCGATGAAGCAGGGGCCCCAGATACAGACCATGAAGGCGATGATGAAGCTCATCTCGACGTCGAACGTTTCCGCAACGACCTGCTGGATGTAGGCTGCAACCCCACAGACGGACAGCGGGACGAGCCCGATCGTGTAAAATCGCAGGAAGGCGAAGTAAAATCCAACTTGAGCCCTAGTTGTGCGGTGCAGTACACACACACACACACACACACACACACAAACACACACAATCACGCACGCGCAAATATATAAATGTAAATTTATACACACTCATGCAAGTATTCGTGTTAGTACAGCAGAATCGGCTGCTCTTCAAGGCATCGTGGTCGCAGTACCCGAAATAGTCACTCAGCGCCGTGCACATTATGTCCGACGTCGGCAGAAAATATCGCCTCCCAGCGTATAACTTCTCGATCTTGTGGGCAGAGGAGGGAAGGGGTGTGTGAAAATTGGGATGATGGAGGGGCAACGCAAAACATGGCATCACAAAGAAGATATCGCTTTATCGTCGCTATAATTATCCTCGCTATAAACAATGCCATTCTTCCCCGGCCCTCCGACACCGCTGCCGCTCGCATAAATGATCACTTCCACCGAAGGCAGCGCAATGTTTTTGCAAGTTCCACGGTAACCATCCGTCGAGGGATGTGGTGGTCATCACCCTGGCGGAGTCGTGGAGAGGAAAGTAATTTATGAGAGGACAGCTCTTCCTATGAATGTTGTCTTTAATGGGGTAGCCCGCGCCCCCCTCCCTCAAATCCAGCTCTATGATCCTGAGAATGAGGGAGATCCGGTCTAAGTCTCGAAGCCACGATCCTTGGAAAGAAAGACAGAAGAAACGCAATTAGCCGATCGATCTTGGGCAGTGACTTGTAGGTACTTAGCACATCATAATAAATGCATTCTACACGCTGCATGCAGCATGCGCGAGAGTGGGTACCGCTTTCCCGTTGCGTTTTGAAAAGGCGTAGCATCCTTGGGTTCCTCGAGCCGAACTTGCCCCTCAGGTTTTCGTATATCTCCCTACGACCAATCAGACATGGGCAGAGAGCAAAGACTACTCACGCAACTCTCGCGAAGATCGAGAGGGACGAGCTACTTACGTATCCCTCTCACATCTTTCTCACATCGAAGAAGAGGTCAAGATAAACAGTACCTCCTATAACCCAAGTTCTTGGCGAGAGGGAGCCCCATGTCCAGCACAGCATCGAACACCTGTGGAGAAGCACCGAACATTTATTATTCTCCCAAGTTTCCTTGAGCGAACAGCCTTGTGTGTACAGAGCACGAACCTCTTCTCCATCGAGCGGGAATCGCAAGCCGATGCGAGCAGCTTCCGTCAAAAGCCTCTCTTCTGAGGCACCGACCAGCACATACCGTTTGTCCCCGCCAACAGATATGTAGTCCTCCACCTGCAAAAACACCACGTATTATGTCGCCTCATCGTATCGCAGTCATGTGCAGTTCCATTTTTGCAATACATATAAAATTCTCGCCTCCAACCGACATGACACCCACCCCACCTCCAAATTCGCCTTCCGGAAGCTCCAGATGGCGGCGTCGGAGCAGAGCTTAAAGTGGTCTTCCTCGAACTCGCTCTCAAACTTAATGCCATTTCCGTGTTTTCGAAAGAGCTTTAGATCGATGTAGTTCCTGTTGTACTTCCTGAAATCCTCGACGAACTCCTGAGGGACAAGCCCTCCCTTTCCCGCCCGGTGAAATACAAGAGCGAGATACTTATGCTGCCCTTCTCGACTCTTCCCCCATCCCTTCGTAAAGTCTTCTCTTGCTATCCCTATCATACGATGCAGTAACAGGTCAGGGAACGATTCAATATGAGCGATCAAGAAATAGGGAGCAACCTTTTGCGTCATCATATCTCCTGTGATTTTGCCTTTGAAACGAGAAGTCTCCAACGGAAGTTCTGGGACTTTCACGACTCGTCTGGACGGGCGAAGCAAGATTCGAAAAATTCGATTCTTTCTGCTCGGTCGCTTGTGTCCTCGTCTGATTCTGTACCCGCCGCTGCCGTCGAAGTATTGTCTTGACATCTTGGGAACGAGCTAGTGCCCTGGCCAGGACGGCGGAACTTTTCGGATGATGCGTGTCTCGTAACTCGTCCATTATGGTACGAATCTGAGACTCTTCAGTCTTGTGATGGCGGTTCTGCGCAAGATGGTTATTCATTCATAGATAGTGTTCAGATACAATCTCCTCGATGATCACCAAGGCTATCGACGATCAGTTTCTTCGGCATTCATCAACATAATTTGTCATGGCACATCCGTGTCATCAACGTTCGGTCTTCCCTCATCAACAAAATCACTTCATCTTGGGAAAATGTGGAGCATGGGCACCTGGTCCTCATCATCGAGGATCGCGAGCGAGAGCTCGATCGTATTCATCGCAAGTGCTGCAGCTCCACTTACTTGTCCCTTTTATTGAAGATACTTCCCACTCCTCATTTTATATGGAGCCTTTCAAGACAAGCAACACCACCTGATCCAAGCCAACGAATTAGCTACGTTAACGCCCCCCCCCATCTCCGAACTCGGCAGTTTGGACTCACCGTTGCTCTCAAACCGTTACCATCCGGCCGATCGTCGGTTCCACGTGACGCGTCGGGGAGAAAAATTGAGCCGGGAACATCGTAAGAATGCGTTTACATAATCTATGAAACAAAAGCAGAAAGATTTGCATGGGGAAAAGAAATTGCGACAACGTACAATGGGATTTCCCAAGAATTTCTGGATTTCCTGGCTTCCAATGGAATAATTTCCTGGCAGGAGTTCTGGTGATTTCATAACTACGACATGCTATTTCCAAAGAGCGCGAAATTACGACCGAAGGCTTTAAAATATTGATAATTTATTCGTGGAATTTTTAAATAATATTTCGGAAGTTTTTTCAAAAAAAGAACGCTCGATGTGTTTTTTTGAAGGGTGAATCCTGCGATGCCGAAGCATGAAATCAAGGAAATCATAGGAAATCGCCTGTGTTTAGGGTGGACGTCATCGCTTCAGAGCAGTGGAAATTGAATTCACGAGGAGGGAACCACTCCCCCAACCAGTTTCTCCAACCCGTGGAAAGAGAGAATGTGCAGGGTATTGTTCAGCTTCCTGGCTGCGTCGTATTACCTCGTTGGGGTTGTGAGGGCGGATCTTCCTGTGCATTGTGTCAGAAACTGGGTAAGAAAGAGAGAGAGAGAGAGAGAGAGAGAGAGAGAGAGTAGTTGAGATTATGTGACTTGTG
>ADNK01000594.1:0-23996 GCA_000320545.1 Bigelowiella natans CCMP2755 | reverse complement strand
AAAACAAATTTTGCAAATCTTTCGGGCATTGGTAAACACCTTAAGTTCCCCCAAACTGGCTCCAGAACTTCCTTCCATAGTCAGGGTAGGACCGGGCGCCCGTTTCCAAGCTTTATACTTTCGCTCAGAAGCCACGGGCTGAGCCACCGGGATGCCATCCCGAAGCCCATAGCCTCCCGTCGAAACTTCCGAATTTCCTATCTCGGTCCCTTTGCCCTCAGCTTCCCCAACATGGTCACTTGTCTCCTCCTGAGACCCAAATAAGTTCCCTTGATCCATAGTTCAACGTAGTTCGTCCGCTACCAGTGTAGTTGTATTGCGCAGCGCTAACAACACAACTGTGCAATGTATGCTTTTACAATGCTTTAAATCCACAAAACTAAAACCCTGTTGAATAGATAACATGACATGAGCATGCATGAGCAAACTACCAAAGGAGAAAGCTTACCGCTTGCTTGCGGGTCTTTTAGAGTGTGCTAAACTAGCGCGTTGCGCGCCAATACACATCATGTGCTGGGCACACAGCGTCCCCAGCAGCAACATGCTACGCAGCAGCAGTTGCCCAAAATATTAGGGAAAATGTAGGCCATTTTCCCCTATAATATTACAATACGTAGGCCGACTCCATGTCGTAAGTAAAATACCGAGGGTGCTCCTAGGAACATCCACGGTTGGGGAAACAACCGAGAAGGATGTTCCCAGTTGCACGTGCCCCCTCCTATAACTGTATTTCCGGGCATGTAACTCACGTTACATGCCCCTATATGACTAACTAAGGCACAGGAACGATAGCCTGAACCTATATAAACATGCTCACATGCAAATGTAAGATATAATAAAGCACAGCATGCACTACCATTTATGCTATGCATGTACATGCGCGCTTACATGCATTTGGTGGTCGCAAACTGACCACAGGTTCAGAAATGGACAAACGACGGCAAAGTCAAGCCCTCAACGTCTGGACACAACAGCCCGCTCATCCTCGCAAAGAAAGAAACACTCCCGTGTTTCAGGCCAGCACACAATCTGCGTCGTGTGAACAAGACATTGAAGAGACGAAACTTCCCTGTGAGAAAGATCGACGAGGTGCCAGACGAGCTGACCATGACGAAGATCTTCACGACTCTGGATGAAAACGAGGCGCACACACAGATCCCAATCCACAAGCAGTCTCGTCCTCTCACAGGATTCTCAACCAGAGACGGCAAGTGGCACTTTCGAGTGTTCCCGTGTGGGTCATCGATGTCCGGAGACTGTTTCAGCGAAGCCAGCTTTCGCGCCTGCTCCCACGACGGCGGAGCTCTGCCATTGTGGATCTTCGTTTGGGTCTGCATTGATGATGACTGCACAGGAACCGCAACAGTCGCAGCACACGCATTTGTGTCAGAGTGTGCATTTTTGAGATCACAGCTCTTCGGGTCAAGTGATTGTTCCACTGTCGTGTGAACCTTTTTTCTGTTTCTCTCAAATCACTCATGTGTCAATTGAGTTGAGATCATTTTTTTCAAGTGTGAAAATCTGAACCATTTCAACAAGTGTCTGACAAGGAAAAACAAAAAGTGCATTGCAAATCAAATGGAGAAAAAATGACAGCACACCAAAAGAAGAGACGTCAAGAAAAAAAAGAGAAGATGAGTGAACACAACAAGAAACACTTCAAGGATGTTCGCAAACCAAAAATGAAAGAGGAGGAAAAGAAGAAAAAAGAAATTCCAAAGGTTCCCAAAAAAGTTGACAGTGCAATGGTGTCGTTTGATCAACGTTCGTTCAAAATTGTTGCAAAGTGTGCAGTTGCATTGCAATGAGCAACAATGACAAGGATGAAAAAGTTCCAACAAAACCTGAAGTCAGTGACAAACCTGCAGAAGCATTTGTGAAAAACATTGACAATCACAAAGGACAGAATGGGGACACACCATCAGTTCTTTTGTGTCGAGACAGTGATGCTGATCCAATCACACAATTGCAGGCTTCACATTCTGCCTTCCGTGGCCATTTTTGAGAGTTCTTTTTGTGGCACTCTTTCACACGTTCTGAAGTTTTGGATTTGAACACTTTGTTGTTTTCGCTCATTGCAACACTGTGGATTTTTTCTTTTTGAACCATTTCATGTTCGTTTCAAAACTCTCAAAAAAACTGTGGTTTTTTTTCAAATTTTCATTCGTTCAATTCTCACTTGAAGAAATCTGACCTGCAATGACAATGTCCAATGACATGATGAAAAGTTTTTTGGAAAATTTTGGAAAGTTCAGTTCTCTTCAAAAAAAGAACTTGCAAAAGCTTTTTGCTGAAATTGAAAACAAAGAGATGAAAAATGGTTGTGGATGCAACATTGACACCAACCGATCAGTTGAGATTGGTGGTGGAACTTGCAATGAATTGAGTGTTGAAGGTTCACCTTTTGAAGTTGTGAATGGCAGTCTCAATTCTTTCAGAAACCTCAACGAAAGCCAACTGAAAAAAACACATGGAACAATCTGTGGTGGCAGCAATGCAAGTTTTGCAATTTTTGTTCATCGCAAGGTGGATGAAGAAAGAAAACATGCTGTCAATGAATTCAATCACAAAGGACTGAGATTGGCAAATGTGATGACCATCAACGGTGTGGTTTTGAAAAAAACCACTCAAGCATTCAGAAATGCCATTGGCAGATTTGTCAAAATCAAATCAAAATCATTTGATGGACAAGTTTGTGGAGTGTCAATGAGAAACCAAAACATGGCTGAGGAAATGAATGACCCTTCATTTGAACATGGTGATCACATCAAAATCATTTGCAATGGATCTCATGATTCTGAATCATCAAGTGATCATGATGTCAGTCAAATTGTGGTGAAAGATGATGATGACAATGTGGCCATGAATTGCAAACACCTTGAATGTGAAATTGACCAAGATGCTAAAACTTTTGGTGAACCATTCCATCAACCTAAAAAATGCAACAGAGAGAATTCTTGCATGTTCAATGCCATTGTGAACTCACATGAAAAATCATTTGAAAAATCCAGATGCAAAAATCTTGCTCATGATGCTCTTTGTAACATTGTAGGAAAAAAAGAAAAAAAAAAGGACAATGCCATTGCATTGGCAGAGATTAAAAAGTTTTTTGAGAAATATAAATTGGGGCTAACCGTTTACGACAACATGCATAATTTAGTTGATAAGTTTGCACCTGAGAAATGCAACAAGCACATCTCACCACGAAACTTTAGAGTTATGGTTCACAATGATCATGCTTATTTGCTCAATCACCAAATCAAAGAATTAGAACAGAAAAAAAAAGAAGTAGAATATAACAAATATACATTACAAGTACATGACAAATACAAATTTAGAACAATAGATGAAGAAAAAAGTAATTGTTTCAAATTCATTGAAAACCTTAATGACATCGTATCTCACATTAAAACAGTGGATGATGAATGGATTAAATATTTTTACTGTGGCGATGTGAGGGAATTATTAATTGAAATGATTAATGTTCACAAATACGAACCAAGAATATTTTTTCAACATAACAGAATACTTTCTTTGTCATTTAGAATTAGCAATAAACTATGTGTCATATCTCATCCTGACTATAACAATATGAATGACATTATTACTTATGATGTAAATGAAAATAACTATGAAAATTTTGTGAAAGCAGATGATGACTTCTATCAAAAAATTATTAAAAAAGAACACATAAGCATTTTTAACGATGAAGCATTAAGAATGAATGAAGCATATCCTAAAGGACCTGCTGTAGGAAGACTAAGTGATGATGCTATTGGAAATGGTATTGATGTTAATAAATGTTGTACTTGGGCTTTAAAATCAATCTCTCGAATTCCTATTTTTCATTATTTTGATAATTATGTCAAATATGATAATCATTCCATAGAAGACCTTGCAATGTATGTTGTAATGAGTTTAGATGGAGGTGAAGCTCATAATATCTTATTACCTAAAAGATACAACAGAGTATATGGATTTAAATTAAAACAAATGAATGAAAATAGTTACGATATACTATACTACATTAGACCTTCTAATGTTGCTGCTGTTAAATTTAGCAAAGCAGTTGATAAACTGTGTAAAACAGAACTTGGAACCATCAATGCTAATAAATTCATATGTAATAAAATTACAGGACAGCTTGAGAAGAAATACAATCATAAATCAGTATGTAAAATTTACAAAAATTTGAATGAAGCAAACCATTATAAGAAATTATGTGGCGGCGAAATTAACCCTATCAGTGATGATCTATTCTTACTTGTAAGAACCACTAAAAAACTGGTAAGAGAAACATTCAAACCTATTAAAGATATGATATATGACCTTGTTTCTATTAAGATGTTTAATTTATATAATAAATGTTTATCTGTAGGATTACATCCTATAGCTATTAAAACTGATTGTATTATTGTAAGAGATAAAGTTGACAAGATTAAACCTTACTTTGATTTTAATAAAGACATTGGTGGTGTGAAATTGGAGGAAAAAACTAAGGTTATGGGTCAATACTTTATTCCTTTAGAAAATGAAGTGGTAGAACCTAAAACAATTAACATTAATAAGATTGATATTGTGAATGAATGGAATACAGAAGAAATTACAAACGTATTTGATAAGTATGATAGAACTCTTGTGAATGCTTTGCTACCTGGTAGTGGTAAGAGTTATTCAGTTAAAAATATAAAGGTAAAAAAATCTTGTTCGTAGCACCGTTTAATAAATTATGCCAAAATATTCGTGAGAGCGGACACGATGCTATTACTTATCATAGATTATTTAGCCTTAACATTCATAACAACGAATGTAAATACATAAGAAAATTTGATATTTCACCACATGATGTTATATGCTTTGATGAGGTTTATATGTATTCACTACATCAACTATCAAAAATTAAGTTATTTATGGATAAGCATGTTGATAAAAAATTTATTGCTACTGGTGATTTAGCTCAATTGGATCCCATTGAAAACGAATATCTGTTTAACAACATCAAAGACCTTGATGTTAGAACAACTGAAGCTATGAATGATATGTTCCCTAATCAAATCACTCTTAAAATCTGTAAGAGAGTAAAAACAGACGAGGAAAGAAATACTCTTGCACGATTAAAACAAGAAATATTTGATGTAAAAACTAAACCATTTGATGTGCTAAAAAAATATTTTAAAGTTGTTGAAAGTATGGATAAAGTAAAAACACTTAATAACATTACCTTCTACAACTTTAGATCCCGTTCAGTAGGTAAGTATATCCACGGTCTACAAAAGAAACCGAGAAAAAAGGTTTATGTAGATGGTATTTGCTACTATGCTGGTATGGAGATTGTGTGTAAAAAATATAATAAGAAACCAAAACTATATGTGAACTATGCTTATGAAATTGTTAAAGTAAGTAAAAAAGAATTTGTAATACAGGATGTATGTGATATGGAAGAAATAAGAATTCCTATAGAATTAATTAGTAAGCATTTTAGATTATCATATGCCTCTACCTATCATAGTTTTCAAGGATTATCAGTAGATGGCCCTATTACCGTATTCGATACTGACACCTGTAGAATTAATCGCAAGTGGCTCTGGACTGCTATGAATCGTTCAACTGACCTATCACAGATACAAATATATCAGCACAGCGATAAAGAATGCTACAGATTAAAAGAAAGTATGATTTCTCAAAAACTACGAATGAAAGTATCTTCATATAAATCTCAGGACAAAAGAGCTGGTAGAACTTGGAAAGATAAAGAATATATTGATGAGGAATGGATGAAAAGAACTGTTAATAATCATCCACAATGTCCTGTGTGTAGATGTGGATTTACTGCTGATAATGTTTCTGTGGATAGAATTGATAATGCTCAACCTCATCTGTGGAACAATTGTAGATTGACTTGTGTGGAATGCAATCTTAGTAGAAATAATCAACAGACTTGCCCAGCATTTGGTGAGTACACCCCTCAGGATGTTGAGTTTGAAGATGGCTTTGAGGATCAATGGGTGAAACCTGGGTACGAAAACACCATCACTGGGCTGGAGCTTTGAGGCATCGTGTGCCCGAAAATTTGACATTTAATGTCTTTGCCATATCAGCCACACGTGTCAGTTCTTCACCGGAGACTCTCCCCGCTGCTGGGCATTCCGGGATGAAAATGGGAGTCCCTAATCTTCGGACACTAACGGACACTAACGGGCAATACCGGTAATACTCCCGGTAATGCTCTTTCCGGGGATTCGCCGCAACGAGAGTCTCCCGTGAAGATCTTCACACCAGACTCGAAATCAGACTCGATGAAGCGTAGTGGATCTTTTGACGAGAAAAGGAAGGTAGATGAAAGAATCCCTAGCAGGAGAAGTTCGAAAGCACAGGTACTTATCCTACGAGGCTTGCGTTCGGGAGCTTAAGCTTTGATGTGTTCTCAGCGTTCTGAGGTATGGGGAAATCAGATCCAACTTACAAAGCAGGAAATCTTGAAATTGAGGGAGAAGGAGAACAAGCTGAATGACCGACTTGCGCGATTTGAACAATTTTACTCGGAAGAAAAGTTTACGAAGGAGGAGCTCAATGAGAAAACAAAGAAAGTAGAAGCGCAAATAGCTGAAACTCAAAAGGAAATCCAGGCGAAGGAGGCAGAACTGAAGGACGTGTCAAAGAAATTCGAGGATGCAACCGGTAATGTATTTTTGTAACATCTGAGGAAGAATCGGTGTGCTGAGATATTTTTGCGTGTGTGTTCAGCCATGGAAATGGAGGAAAGCGGCAGGGGGGAAGAGGCCCACTGGGAAGACATTTCAGCGCAGATATACATATCAGATACACCACAGAGAGGGAAATTCTTCGTCGTGAGCGGATTGGGTATTGCTGGTCTGCGCAATGCTACCGGAAATGGCGAACTCCGATTGTATGGGCGGGAGGAAGTCATTGAGCTTTGGACTAAGCTGGAGGAGGAGCGTGAACTTGAAATAGTTGGAACACCTGGACTTGGGAAATCGGTGACGACTTGGGGCTGGGCAGTCTCGAGGTGGACTGCGGGGAAGAACGTCTTATGGGTCCATTTTTTGCGTGCTAGACCTCCGACAGTGGTTTTCCTCAACGGAGAGACCAAGAAAGCTGCCCGGATGTTCTCCTTTATCAATGATGGAGAGCTGAACAAATCGAGATTAGTAGCAACTGGAACCTTGAATGGTAGTAAAGCAGACATCGTGGTGCTCGATGGTCTGAGGATAGATGGACAGCACCACCAAGCCCTTGAGCAATCATGCCACTACGACAATGTACGGGTTAACATCGTTACAAAGTCTTTGGCTGGCAAAGAAGCCTTCGATGAAGTGATACGCCATACAATGCATCCGTGGACATTGGAGCAATACCTTGCTGCATCAAAGGACGAGGCATTCCAAAAAGAAGTCTGTACGTATATCGATTGTCTAGACAAGGAGAATGAATTTTCCGAGAAGCTCCGCGAGAAGTTCTACTTTGCAGGTCATTCTGCACGATGGATGTTTGCAACAGATCTAAAAACAGTGAAGGGACAAATAAATCGGATGATTGACAAAGTGGGAAACGCAGAATCTCTTTTGAAGGGTACCGCGGGACACGAGAGCGCTGACGCCATAAACCATCTGGTGTGCACTTTGAAGACTCCGGGATTGGTGACAAATAAACATCCAGTATTCGTGAGTAAATACGTGTTAAAGCTACTGGTGATCAAGCACAGTTTTTTGGCGGTGAAAATGGGATACAACATTGCCGAAAACCTTCAAAACCCTTCTTTCATGGGCTGGGTAGTGGAGATGGACTTCTTAGCTCAACTAAAAGCAGCAATGAAAACAGAAGACAAAAAGGTCATCGTCTGCAACTCAAAAAATGCTCCAGTTGATTGGAAAGCCCATGCCGTCCACGAATACGAAACTACTGAAGATCTGAAAAAAATATTTGAGGATGTGAAAGATGGCGAACAGGTTTGGGCAGTGCCTCTGGAATGGAACAATGCAGCATTCGATGCAGTTCGCATCTATCGATTCAAGGGGGAGAAAGTGCTTCATCTCATTAACGTTGCTGATGCCAAGAGTCACACCTTGAAGATGCACTATGTTTCCACCTTGGCAACGCAGATCGGAGCGAAACGAATATCATTTTCTGCGGTTCGTTCGACAAAAAGAATCAACGAAAAATTCGCGTGGACCAGAATTGTTCCAGGACAGATGCATAAGTTCCGCATTGGAGAGACCTCTAACTTCTGGCCGAAAAACGACGACGTGAAAATCCATTGCGACGTGTTCAATTTCGAGAGAACTTCCCCTCAATAGCCTTGCAAAGACTATAGTGACGGGCAACATTGCGATGATTTTTTGCCATGTCATTTTTAACAAAGATTGTTTTCACAAAACACATGGGATGTGCCTGTGATTTTCATCATGTCATCATAGCAATTCAGTTCAGCAGCAGGTCGTCAGTAGGTGAAGCTTTCATGTTGCGCATTTTCGCACATTTTGCTACTGATTGCTGATGGGAAATCAAATGTCGAACACTTGACATGTCATGCTCGTGCAATTTTGCCATGTCATTCTAGCAATTCAGTTCAGCAGTAGGTCGTCAGTAGGTGAATTTTTGAAATGAAAATTTTGTGTCATTCCCCTACCAACGGCAGATGGGAAATCAAATGTGGGGTGTGGTGTGGTAGTCTGCTGCGGGGGAGGTCGTGCAGTCCCGCGGAGAGCAGACATTCTCCCACTGAAGGCGAACTGCTCGCCAGCACCGAGGGACAACTGCGTTTCCGACGATGCCCACCATCCTGTCGTCATGGTTTTGACCTTTGTGTCGACCACAGACCACTGTTGGGCATTTGCAAAAACTGTGAGACGGCCAACGAGCAGTTCGCCAATGTGAGGTCAAAGACTGAAGAGTTTGACGACACCAGGCGAATCAGATGTGTGCCTGGTGACGAACAGCTCGCAGACACATGGTCGCGTCTGTTCCAGCGCCCACCTGCTGACTTTGTGCCCGACACCCTGCACAATCTCTTCGAGGATGACTCAGGTTTTGTGCCTGACACAAAAGAGTCGGCGGCATTGGTTGTCGAAGCTGAACTGAAGAAGTTGCGCATCCGACGCCTCGAAGATCGCGTTGAAGTGTTCACTGGTGGAGAATGGAGAACTTGTGTGCCCAAGCGTCAACGATTGAGACTCTTGTGCGAAGCACATGGTGATGATCATGCCAGCGACACCAACATGGCAAAACGCCTTTCAAAGTGTCACTGGTCAAAGAAACCACCAGATTCCCGACAATTCATCCAGGGCTGCAAGTGTGCTGCTCTCAAAGCTGCTGGGACTCCCCGACATGAAAGCAAATCATCCAAGTCTTCTGGGCGGATCTGCGCCAAAGAACGTTTCGACGTCGTCCAGATTGACATGTGCAAGCATTCCGGTGTGTGGTGCATGACTTTTGTCGATGTGGCCACTGGAGAACCGTGGATTCGCCGAATTTGCAAAGTCGGGACAGCCAAGAGAAACAAAGGCGTCCACAAGGCCAAAGTCCACAACGAACACAGATGCTGGGAATCAGAGAACGGGACTCCCAAGAAGCTGCACGTCAATGACGAGGTTGCTCCAATTGCATTGCCTCATCCCAATGTGCAACCAGGTCCTGTTGACAGACCACAAAGTGACGCTGTGGTGGAACGTCTGCATCGCGTCATCGCCACATTGTGCAGAGTTCACGGGACAACTCCAGACAGTGTTCGTCACTTGTTGCCATTCTTCACTCGTCCATCTGGGGGCGTGTCCAAGAAGAAGGACGATTCAAAGACTTCAGTCAAGTGCGATGGACGGATCACAAAGACTGGAACTCTGGTCAGAGTGAGAAAGCCCACCAGAAGCAGAGAAAAGGAAGATCCGTTCTGGAACAAGGTGGCCAAAGTCACGGAACGAATCGGCAAAAGAGTTCATCGTGCACTGGGACGGTGAGAGAGCATTTGACAGGTTCATTGATCACCTCAAGAATTGTTCCATTGGTGATGATGTTTTGCGACATGCTGAGATCAACAACAAGATCTGGGACATTGCCCGAGACACCATTGGAGCAAAGCCGGACTTCGACATGGGCCACGACAACACTGACTGTGGATTCGACGACGACTGGAAGAACAAGACCGTGCATGCTGGATGTCCAGGCAGAAGCAACATGGAAAAGCTGCTGAAGAAGCTGAAGAAAGGAGATCATCGTTCAGTCCACGCTGCTGTGCCAGAACTGCAATGTGAACGTTGGTTTTCACAGCTCGAGGACCTGTCAGACAGTTGGCATGCTGTTGAGGTCAAAGACGACGACAACTTCTGGCAAGATGACCAAGGAAGAGACTTCAGGGACGAAGCCATCGACTGGCATCTCATGAAGTTCACTGCTGCTTGAGAGCGCTGCATCTTCGCGACTGGGGGAGGTGTGATGCGTGGCAATGGCTGACTTGGAGCAGTCGCTGCAATGCTCAGCTGCAGCAGAACAGAACGTGTCGCAAGAAGGTTCGCAGAATGTTCCGCAGCGCGCTCATGGCATTGCTGCATGCACAAGTCGCGACACGTGATTCAAACACAGCTCAATCAACCATCGACCCACAACCTGGACGTTTGGACCTGGCTAGCTGGCTGGCTAGCTAGCTAGCTAGCTAGCTCTGTGCAGGGCCAGCTGGCTAGCTAGCCAGAGCTTGCAGAGAGCACGCTGGCACGTGTTTGATGCAGCTGAACCAGTGAAGTGAGCGCACGATGTGCTGCAAAGTGCCATGTGCGAGTGTGACGCTCCTAGCTCGAATCGACAGCACAAATCGACCTGGCGATCGTGCACGTCTAGACGTCCAAAACGACTTGCAAGCTCCAGGCTGGCAGGTCTCAAGGTGCGTTCGCATGCATGTTTGATGTCATGCCATCTTCTAGCGGCGCACGTCATCTTGTCACGCTGCCCTGTGCTGAGCCAACGTGGCTGAAACTGGAGGTTGAACGATGCACACAGCGCTGATGGTGAAAATGGGAACAAGCTTGCAGACAACACAAAGCACGTGAGTTGTTTCGATGAAAACCTCACCACCTCATTTCACGCGTTGCATCAGCCCACTGCACGTCTGGAATCGCACTTGAACAGCCCTTCTAGCTCTGTCACACCGCTTCGATTGAACGAACGAACGAAGTGACTTTGATGTTTCAATGGCCGGAGTCATTTGAACAAGCAAGCGAGAGTGACGTTCCTCGAGACACTGAGAGAATCTCAGGTGCGTCTCGCATCCATCCCAAAAACAGGCAGCACAAACGCGTTGTTGATTTTCACATGCTCGCACGTGCCTTGGGAGCTCTACGCTCTCACTTCGCGCAAGACTGGCGCATGAACAGGGTGATTCAGTGGTGCGACAGCTTCTAGAGGGCCCCGCAGCACTAAATCCACTGTCGGCGTAGAAAAAACTATGATCTGTTTCGCAATCCCGTCAATCTCTCGGCTGTGGTGGTAGTTAAAGGCGATTTTGGACAAGGAATGCGGATTCTGTCTTGTCGCACAGAAGAGATAGAGAGTAGAGGAAGCAAGGCCTAACCACACAAACCTTGCCCACCCCGAGAGCTGAGGCAGTAATACGGTGGAATCGTTTTCCTCCTGAATGATGGGGCCTCTGGTAGCATTTATCCTGGCTTCCGTCTGCTCCGCATCGGGGCACCTAAGCCACTTTGGGAGGGAACCTGGTTACAATGGGGTTACACTGCAAGAAGAAGGCAATCCTGTGTATCTTTATTTTTCACTTCGATTTGCCACTGGACCTCTTTCGATTGATTCTAGAGCTGGATCTACTGCGCAGGTTGGACAAATAATCGTACACTTGAAGGGAAAATGATAAATTTTTATCTGAATCAACCATGCATATCCCAGGTTCGAACAACCTTCATTTTGGCGGATGGCCAATTTTATATGTTCATAATACCTGTCCTTCCGTTCCCCGGAGAAACCTCGACTGAAATCCTTCTCGTCGAAACGTATGTCTTTTACCCTTTGACTTGACATTCATTCTACTTACAAAACTAACAGATGTTAAACGAGCGATGATTGAATGATGTCTTTAGATTTCCAATGCAACCAGCTCCCCCTGCAGTAGTGCTGAACACAACTTTTGAGATACTCGACCCTGGAATGGACTGGTTACTGTCCGAGGAATTGACTCTCTACCTCATTGAATCTCCTGGTTATCATCTGCATGTTCATCTACCCTTTCACAAAGCTAATTTCTTTTCATGTAAAACTAGGCAACACCATCCCAAACTTTGATTGTGGTATGGCTTTGGGTGATTTTCAAAGCTGTAATTGTTCTTTTGGCCTGGGCGGGCCCATTTGCAACACCACGTTCACTTTTGGAGACGCTCTTCTTCAGCCAGACGGCAAAACGCTTACAGTAAACTTTTCGATGTAATCCTGTTTCAAGTACAATTTTTTGGCTTGGGAAGATAAACATACTTTTTTAAAAGATCTCCCTTCATTTCTGGTATTCTCGAATGTGAACGATGGGTGGAACCTGACACGTTGATTCAAATGGGCTCAGCTCCTAATTGTTCTGCAATCTCGCCCAATCAGTTTCAAGTCAAGGTCAGACTAATATCGAAGATGTAATTTGCATGACTAACAAATGAGATTTTATATGTAGATGAGTCCGGACGCAACGATTTTAATTGGGGCCGAAATATCTATGTTTCCGGCCATGTTCTTACCATCTAGGCTGGATTCAATTGTCCAGGAGCTACAGGCTCCAGATCCTGTTCCCATCCCAGAGGTAATTTTGACTGCCGATACGATAATTCCTGTATGCGGCTCGATCCAGGTTACAGCCGTGGGAGTTTCTGGTGACGCTTGCAGAGAACTTGATTTTATTTGGTTTTTGGCCGAAAGTGGGTCAATACATGTTGATTCGTTGCTCATTTCAGCCAGTGAAATAAATAGTCAAATGATCACTATTCCTAATGAGCAACTACCGTTCTTCTCCGGAGGCTCTAGAACCTTTGAGATCGTCCTTGTTAGTACGAACTGGTTGGGAGGTAACGCCACGACCTCAATACTTATCACACAAGAAGATACTTTGCTACCACCAATTCTGGAGCTGACGCCTTTGGCAAAGACCGTAGAGTTCGACGCCCCTGTTACCATTAGATCTACAATTATCGAATTTCTTGTTTGCGATGGCTATTCTGCGTCGTTCACTTATCTCTGGGAGCAGATCTCAGGCCCCACAACACTTACCATATTAAATAATGATGCACGAGATCTGTTTCTTCCTGAAGGTCCAAGAAAACCAGGCGAGTATTGTTTCAATGTTACGCTTATTACAAGCGTGGTTGCACCTGATGAAACCACTAGCGTTTTACGGAGTGTTGCTACATCTTGCATCATCTTGCTACGGCCACAGGTGCGTGCAGTGATTGAACCCGGAAATGTTCTTGAAGTGTTCGGGGGTCCTGATGCCGAGGGTAACGTCGTGTTCAACGCAAGCAACTCCATTGATCCACTTGCAATCCTTGGAAGTGATCTCCAGCGGTCTTTCTCCTGGTCTGTTTCTAGATGCCTCGAAGATGAAGCATCTCTTATTCTGGACTCGGCAGTTCTCTCCATTCCCGCTTCTCTACTGATAGTCGATACTGTATGTGTAATCACTGTGATTTTTTCTGCGCCTTCAAGTTCTGATTCAGACTCTGTGACCTTCCTCGTGAAAAATGATCCGCGTTTGTTGGTTAGTATTGAGGTATTGTCTCCTTTTGTAGAGACTGAGAGTGGTATCTTCAGAGTCAGTAGCAGTGAACCTTTACAATTGAGGGCCAATATACTTGATACATCATCTAGCGACTTAGTCTATAGTTGGTCTGGAGGTGGTTGCATCGAGGGCGTCGGAGTTTCCGTGGTCTGTAACTCGGAAGTGCTAACAGTCGACCCCAGCTATTTGATTGCTGGCGAACCTAGTAGCTTTCTCGTCAAAGTGGAAACCGCGGGGGAGATAGGAATTGCGTCCCTCGAAGTCTTCGCTAACACTCCTCCGATTCTCGGGTCATGCGTTGTCGATCCGTTGGAAGGCATTGTCTTTACAACTCCAGTCTTCATAAATTGCAGCGGATTCACCAACCCTGAAGGCAGAGATTCAGCTCTGACGTATACGTTTTCTATATCGTACCGGGGCGTCCTAAATCTGCTCGAGGAGAGTTGCATACCTTCCCTCATACTTCCAACAATTCCTACGTCTGAAAATGGTCCGGTCATCGTCAGCGTAACTGTTACTGATGAACTAGGGGACACAAGTTTGTTTGATGTAGGAGTCACAGTTTCCTCTTCCATACCTGGTATAGATATAGACAACCCTTCAGAAGTTGCATCTCGATTAAACGATGAGATTGAGGGAGGCTTCAACATCGCCGTAGATGCCCTCGCATTTTCGGACGCGGCTGTGATTGTCATGGCAGTAGACAGTATGCTGCCAAGGGCTCAGGAGAGTAGTCGTTTTGGGATTCGTGAGAGCCTACTTCAAGGACTGGAACGTCTAACAGCGTCTACAGATTTAGGGGCTGTATCGAGCACAAGGGCTTTGACATTGGTTCAGGTTGAGATGAACATTCTCAACGAAGTCGATGAGATTAGTGCGAATCTTACAGAGGAAGCCACGGAGTTCTTAGATCAACTGACGACCGATTTAGTGACGGTGCAGAGCACAAGTTCGAACAATGTATTCAGTATGGCACTTACTAATTCGGCACTGTTTTCCCTGGGCAACTTGCATGGAGCGTTCAGTTTGTTGTCCCCTGAAATCAATGGAGGAAATATCCAAGCAGCATTAGAGACGCCGCCACAGCGAAGGGAATTTGCTCTCACTCTTTTGAATTCATCAAACACGATTCTCTTTAGACTTGCACGAGGTGTTCTCGCTGGAGTGAGTCGTGGAACTGTGCTCTCATTTAGCCAGAATAATATCACCCTTGTAGTTGAAGCTATCCCTCTTGAAATAGACTCATTGACGAGTAGGGCTGATGGATTCTCGTTCCGAGTTTCCTCAGAGTCGTTTCAGAGTAACAGCATGGTGGATAGTGTCCTCTCTGTGTTCCACAATAATATCCTAGCAACTTTCAATGCAAACTTGACGGATGGAGGGGACAACCCTGTCGACCGATTCACTGGATCGAGTCTAGTAAACTACGATCTTTTCGTCGGACCATCAAACCCAGCAGACATCAACCCGCTCACAGTTTCCGGTTTGGTAGATCCAATTGAGATATCCATTCCGCTTTTCCCTTCCCTCGTCCCCCTCACACCCCCCATTACTCCTCAGTTACTCACCCGATCTGCCACGTGCAACTTTTTTTCCCCAAATGAAGGCGTGTGGTCAGAAAATGGTTGCACATTCTCTTCACTAATAGACCAAGAACTTACTTGCTCATGTGATCACCTGACTACGTTCGTAGCCCGAATTGCTGACAATATGGATCTTTTAGACATCGACCCGTTATCTGTTGGTTTTGTTGCTGCTGCAAATATTGTTGAGTTTCCTTTCATCTCACTGATCCTCGCGGGGCTATATATCATCTTCATCGCTGGTCTACCCTTTGCCCACTACAGAGATAGGGATTTGTTTAAGAATCAGATCAGACGAGCGCTCAAGTTCTCCAAGAAGGTGAAGAGACGGGAGGAAGGCATGCAGATGCTAAAAAAGATGCCTCTTCTGATTGGTACAAACTTAAAACCGGTGGACGGATATGATAGCAGCGACGCTGATGACGAGGATCTCGCTGCTGATACAAAGTATCAGCGAAGGCTTATTTCGAATTCAGACATGGGCGGGGATAACTTTAATCCACGGGTAAAATCAAATACGGCAATTATTCGATTGTTGAAGAAGCTCCGCGACGATTGCACACCGTTCGCTATCCATACGTTGCCTTCCTTGAAACCAAAAAAGGCCAGAGAGCAGCAGTATCTACAACGTGTTCGACGGTATTAAGAGCTACAGCTTTGTGTATTTGTGTAATATACGATATGTATGTTTCTGCAAAACTAAAATTATGTTCGTTTAGGCTTTCTTCAGGGCAAAATCCTGATCCCGAACGTAAATACACTGCTCTTCGTAGAGCTGCCGCTCAAGGGCATGGCTTTAGAAAGAAGCTAAAACAGATGAACAGCGGGTTTGATGTTGAAGCAGCGCACGACATGCGAGATGAGTTCCAGACCGAGGCGATGGACAGGTTATACAATAAGAAGATCAATAACCTTATCACATACAACGATAGCGCCTCTATGGAGCTCGGCAGGGCTCCGCTACAGCTGCAAAACTTCTGGCATTCGGTATGCGCATCTCTAAAATGTTATCTCTCGTGTTGCTTACCTCATTTTGCTTATCATATTGCTACTGTTTTAGGTACAGCAGGAAGCGGGAATCCAGGAGGAGCAGCATGAAGAAGATGACGATCTTTCTGTCGACTACAAAGGCCAAGACGACGCGAAGGAAGATCGACCGGACTATCATTTCTACTTTTCCGATGGCGAAGATGACAACCGGGACGTGGATGTGAAAGATTTGCCTAAGAATGCCAAGCTCTATGAGGACCGTCGCTACTCTGCCTTCTCCGATGGCGAGAAAAATGATGTCGATCATCTGGTACCCCAACAGCAGTACGACGAGCCACGCCAATTTAGCTACATTTCAAACGGGTCAAATGAGGGTTCCGATGATGACGCTCCGGTTGAACAGAACATGGATGGATTGAATCAGGATAGACGATATAGTTACTTTACAGACGGGGAAGAGGACGAAAATGCCTCGCAATCCCGTCTCTCACAACTGCGACATAGCAGAAGCAACGCTAACGAAATCTCTCAACTCAAGCCTACCCACAATCGCCAGGACTCGGACGACCACAGGTTCAGTTTGTTTTCAGTTGCTTCGAACAGGAAAACGAGGAATGTACATCATCTGGGGCAACCGTCAATGCGCCCTGAACCAATTGATGAGGACGAGGATGACGAGCGACCTTCATTTGTCCTCCCGGACGCAGAGGAACGAAAGCAAAAAATTAGTTCGAATCACCTTGATGTAGCTCTGAGTGCCAATGCTGATGATGCCAGCCCAATGGGTAGCAGCATGGCAGCTGTACCGCATGACACCGACCGAGACGACTCGTCGGTGGCATCCGGACTTCTAAGGCGCACCAGTGTGAGTGGATACGATGACAACAGTGATGGGCGAAAACGAGGCCCACATTCCAGGATGGGTTCAGAGTCGAAGTCACTGCTACAGTCAGCAAAGGCAGCGGAGTTAGAAGAGGACGACGACGGTGACAGCGAATCGTACATTCAGGTTGCACCTGAGGCTAATGGTGACAGTCATCCGCAAGAGGGCCTTGATAATCTCTACGTCGCCCCAGACCGCTTGCCTTCAGGCCAGTTTAGTAGCATGAACCTTCCGTCCACAGCGCAAGCACGGCATCGCTTCAATCCTCAAAACCACTCGCAGCAGCATGGTCAGGGCAATAGCTTGTTCAAGCCCACCTCCATTTTAAACCAGAGTAGCATGGCTGAGGGAGCCGTCAACAATAAAGGAATCAATAGTCGGTTTCATTTAGGGTCGGATGAGAAGAAATTTCACCAAAACAGAAACGCTCTTTTCAGACCCACCTCCATTCCAAACCAGGGAAGCATGGCGGAAGAAAACAACTTCTCGACGATGATCAAGCGCGGCAATAAACATGAGGGGAAGAGGAGAAATACTGCGTTTGTGCTTGGTTCCCCAAAATCTCCAAAGAGCGGTATGTGAAATCTAATTTTTAAAAAAAATCAAAGATACTCTCTCTCACTCTCTCACACGAATCTTTACATTAGGTGGAATACGAAATGAATCTTCTGCAAGCGAGCCACGACACTTCTTCGGCACCAGGGGCGCACTGGGTTCCAGGAAGATTGGAGGAAGAAGCAGAGAGGTGATCCCTTCGGTGCTAGCTGCATTCGACGATCAACATCTCTTCGAAAAAAAAATTTCTCTTATGTATCGTCTTTGTTGGGCAGTCTATTCGCAAAATGGAGAGATACTTAGATTCGACAAAGGAACCGCTTCACAAATTTACTCTGGTATGTTAAAAGTTATCATCCTAAATCTCTGGCAAGTGAACTGGCCGACTTGAGCATTCATGAATATTCGCTGTGATTATGATCAGGAATATGATGAAAGGCATAAATACTGGAGTCGTCTAGAAGATGATGAGGACGCCGTGTCACTGAAAAAGAAAAACAGGAAGCAGAATGAGAAGAAGGAAGTGAAGTTTGTAACCGGGTATGGACCAGCATTTATCCTTCCACGCATTCTCTGAATAAAAAGTGACTCTTCTTTCCAAAGGTTCTCACAGAGTGCTGAGGAGCCAGGATCTGACAGCTCCACAGACCTTGAGAAGGAGAGTCCTACTGCCTGCGAGTATTACAGGGAAGCGCTCATCCACTATCACCCCTGGTTGACGTTCATAACCAGAAGTGCATTCCAGTTCTCGACTTCGGAACGATGGTATCTCATCACAAGATTGGCTATGCAATGCGTCACCCTTTTCGTTTATACATTCAGGTTGGCGCTCTTCGCAGTAATAATCGGAACGTTTGCGCTCGCTACATTGATTCTTTCAGCAAACAACCAATTACCATGGCCAGTTTGTGCGCTTTTTGTCTCGTGGATAATGATTCCGATAGATTACATAGTCACCCGAATGTTTATTAATTCACAAAATCGAGTAGACCTCGCTCTAAATGTTAGGAAACGTTACACAGCCAACGTTCGATATCTCGCTCAGTCGACCTGCATCTTCCTGATGCTTCTAGGTGGCGTGATTGTCGTCGTCGTTGGCACGGAGCTGGAACGACGTGATTTTAATAATGTTTGGAGAATAATAGCAATTTCTGCACTGGCTGATGTTTTTGATGCAGCTTTTAACGAGCCTCTACACATTGCCCCATTAATTCACTGGAATCGATGGTGCAACGCTTTCAGGGCCTAATTTGTATGACAGAAAAAATGTTTCAAAATAGTAATATGTAATAAACTTGAAAAGAAAGTTTAAAATTCTCAGAATGTGTAATCTTTACATGTTCATTTTCTCATTTATGTAAATAATTGTTCATTTATGTAAACAATGTAGAGCATCTTCATTACTAGATGAGCTGAATCTTCGCATGAACTAAGTCATTTTGCTACGTACGTAAGGCCTCTAGCTAGCTAGGCGTGTAGCTCGCACTAGCACTAGCGCGCTCTATGCTAGAAAATTAGACTGATGACGGCGTAACCTTCGCATTCTAGACTTGCTAGCTAGCTAGCTTACTAGCTTACTAGCTAGCTGTGTAGCTGTTAGCTGGCTTGTGTGCATCTAGCTCGCTAGCTAGCTATGTTAGTGATGCGAGCTAGCGAGTGCGCGCCGTCACAACCCTCTCTAGCTAGCTAGCTCTACCTAGCTAGCTAGCTAGCTAGTCTGCTCATAAGCGATGCCGCCAGGATGATGCAATGCTAGAATGCCACACGCTAGCACGACTAGACGAGCTAGCGAGGCCATTCTAGCATTTCAGATCTCTAGCAGATCTACTAGCTAACTAGCTAGCTAGCTAGCTAGCTAACTAGAGATCTTCATCTAGCCATCTAGCCATCTAGCTCTCTACCTCTAGCTAGCTAGTACACACACACACACACACACACACACACACACACATACACACACACGTGACTAGATCTAGAGATGAATTCCTGGGCGCCGCACATTGATCATGAAATTGGAGTTTCAACGCAACGCATATCTATGGATACCAACCAAAATAACATCTACACATACAAGAAGCACACCGCATACTATCTAGCTATGCCGACCGTCGAGATAGACGTCCTAGCCAAACAAAGCAACACCATATCTTTGGCCGGGCGCATGCAGCAAGCGGGTGTCATCGGCACGACTACATGAGCTTATCATCATCGTCGTCATCATCATCATCATCTTTCAAGCGTTGCAATGGGCCCGAACGCGATCTATCAAACCTGAGAAGAAGACCACATGGTATTAGGCATATATGAGGCGTGATTCCTGCATTGCAGTTCCATCACTCGATCGGCACGATCATCGCTAATACGCCTCAAATCGCTGTAGTCTTTATATTATTGTTGTTGCTTATTACCCCGGAACGTTTCGTACTTCTGCCCCTTTTGTGTGGCGAACCGCAGCCCCTCAACAAGCGTTCTCCCTTGCTGAATTCCCTGGGTAGGGGGGGGGGGGGTTAAGCACGACAACCAACAACAAAAACTGGCCATTCATTTGACAGATCAACCGAAATCCTCTCAGTATTGTTTGGAACGCACCCCGCGAAATCACATGGGAATGCAAGATTTGCACGGCTTGTAGAGCAGGACAACAACACGCACGCACTAACAACGGGCCGGCCAGCGTAGGTAGGGGCAACGAGTGGCGCAGATAGATGATAGATGAGGTGGCATGTTTCGGGGTGATCATCAACCTGTTTTGAGTACAGAACCGAGGCCACTAAAGCGTCCACGTCGGAGTTGCCGACCTGTAGGATATATATATATATATATATATATATATATATATATGCGTTTGTGTATAATAATATCATCATTATTATTATTATTATTATCATTATATGAACATAGACAATCATCCACGGCCATCCATCAATCATTACTCTCTCGATTAGCGGCACACCACACAACAACAACAACAACAACAGCAACCAGAAGCAGAGCGAGGTCTCACAGCGAACACACGGTGCTGCTGGATGTAGTTCTAGCAGTGTACTTTAAGATATGATTATGATGATGATGATGATGATGATGATGATGATGATCTTATCCGACCCAACATCACTTCTCCTACTTACTGCTACTGCGACTGCTACTACTCTTACCTTGATTTGTTTCGAGAATATATCGTGACTCATCAGGTATTGAATAGCTGAGGCCTTTTCCTGACATAACCACAATATGAACATATTATATATATATATATATATATATATATACACATATATAATGTGTGCATGTTTGTGTGTCTACGGAGAGGAGAATTGGAGAGGTGTGCATTCTATGCAATAAACCACTGAGAAGAAAGAGAGAAAGAGAGGAGGGAGAGGAGGGAGGGAGGGATATATATATATATATATATATATATATATATATAGAAATGCGGCGATGGAAAAGAAAGAATCGAAGATTTATATCTTCTTCTTCTTCTTCCTCTTCGTATTTTACACAAGTGCTCCCCTCTCTCTCTCTCTCTCTCTCTCTCTCTCTCTCTCTCACACACACACACAAACACACACACGCACACACGCACGCACGCGCCCGCGCACCTCCGTCTTCCGCTTGCTGCATCTATCGAAAGTCTCCTTCACAGCCCAAAACACTGAGCGCAGCGATGTCTTCTGCCTCGCTGTGACCCCGTACTTGGCCACATACTTCAATAGCCCTAGCCCATATCCGCTCGCCATGACAAGCAAACTATGGGATTCCTACATAATCATCAAAGAATCAGCATTAGAAGTAGTAGTAGTAGTAGTGGTAGTAGTAGTAGTAGAAGTAGTAGTAGCATTGCTGCGCCTCATCGGCTACTACTGTTGGCGTCGTGAAGAAGGAAACATTTTCTCCTTTTTTATTCCTCTACCACAGCTCTTCGCCTTCGTGATCTATTTGTAGCCTGCTACTCTCTCTCTCTCTCTCTCTCTCTCTCTCTCTCTATTGCGGCGATATACAATCGCGCCACTTACTATCACACACACTTCCACACACACACACACACACACACACACACACACACACCTTTGCGTCCAACTTCGCGTTGGCAGGAAGCATGCTTCGGATAGGAGCGAGCAACGTCTCCTTGAAGGCCTCCACCTGCCCCCCATATCACCACCACCATCATCACCATCATCATCATCATCATCATGGTGGTGGTCGTCATTATCATTATCATCATCATCACCATCTCGCTGCCGATTGCATCCTCTAGCTGCTGCCAACGCTGCAATTTGGTCCTCATCAGCCGCATCACGTTGATGTCGAGCTTGGCCTCGTGAAGGCCGCCGCTCTTCTCGATCACGCTCTGCAGCAGCTTCTTCTTGACGTTAATGCTTTGCGTGAAGATGTAGCTGCGCCCGATCACACCGAGCAGATCCTGCCGGGGGGGGGCGGTGTTGGGATGAGAGTGGTTGTTGATGATGATGATTGATGATGATGATGATAAGCGGTGAAACTTATATTATTAAAGTAGAAAGGGAGCGACTGTGATGATCACCACTGCAAACCTCCCTTACCATCCTGCGATGTACCATGACACCCACCCTCCCCCCCCCTTCCCCTCCTCCTCCTCCTCCTCCTCCTCCTCCTCCTCCTACTACTACTACTACTACTACTACTACCACAAGACAGCAAACTTAGCAGCAACAACAGCATCGAATCACAACAACAACAACAACAACAACAACAACGACAACAACAACGACAACATCTTCGAAATCACCACCTTGCACTGCATATGCAGGTCATCCGTGCACCGATATTCTGGAACTGGCGCCGCGCCGTCATTGACAACTACTCCTTGCCCGCCGGTGGCAGCAGCAGTAGTAGTAGTACTAGTAGTAGTAGTAGTAGTAGTAGCAGTGCTCTGCTGCTGCGTCTTCTTGTTATCCGTGCCGGAGCCTGCAGATGACGATGAATAGGCCGAAGAAGAAGAATGCTTTGTATCCGCCCTCGACGTTGCGGTCATTGAAGAAGATAGCACTACTCCTCCTCCTCCTCCTTCTGTTTTTTGCTGACCACTCGTATCGTTTAGATCATTGGCGCTGCTGGCGGTGGTGCTGCTTGCATTGACGGCGGTGACGCCAGTTGATTTCTGCTGCAGGCTGTTGTCACAGGGTAGAAAAGCGAGGAAAAAGGGGGGGGGGGGGGGGGGGAGCGAGTAAACAGCGTCAAGAAAATGAAAATCAATGAGACTCGAGCGAGTTTGGTTGGCAGGGTGTTGATGGTAGTGATGCTTGGTATGATCTTGGTGTGAGAGAGGATGGTCAGCACTACCTCGCAACGCTATTCGCCTGCTCCTCCTTGATCTTAGGGAGCTGCCCTGCCTCTCCCTCAAGCCCTTCTCCGTGCTGCTGCTGCTTCTTCTTCTGCTCTTTCCCTGCCCCCTCTCCTCTGCCACTACTGCTGCTACCATCGCCGGCCGGCACGGAAGGAAGGGGCTGGGTGGCGCTCAAGCTGTCCATGCTCCGGCTACTGCAAACACGAGAATAGAATGTGAATAAGATGCTACCCGACAGTACAGCAGCAGCGCCGACAAGCGAGTTGATTGGTGACGTTGGTAAGCTGCAGTAGCAGCAGACGCAGACGCGCACACACACACACACACACACACACACACACACATACACACACACACATATATAGGGAATGGCGAATACAAACAACAACAACAACAACAACAACAACAACAACAACGAAGACTGACGAACGGAACGCGTTTCCGGGCCGCTCTCCGCGCAGCAGCAGAGGAAATTAGTTTGCAGCAGCAATATCGAATGAAAAAGCTGATAATAATAATGCCCCCACCCACCTAGCAATGGGGGGCGTCGTGGGCCGACCCCCCGCTGTTGTCGTGGAGCTCCAAAATCCGCCGTCAAACACATTCCCCTCCCCGCCCCCTTCTCCTCCTCCTCCTCCCCTTCCTTTGTGTTCGGTCGTGGCGAGGCTGCTTTGCTGCTGCTTTAAAGCGGAGGGGGAGGAGGAGGAGGAGGATGCTCCAACAGGGGCGATCGTGCTGGCTGATTGCTGCAGGGCGCTGCTGCTCTTTTTCCGGCAGAAATCATCCCCGAAGACTCCCGTGCCCTTCGGATCGCTGCGGCTATCCCCGGCGCGCTGTCAGGGACCTTTCGTTGTCGTTGTTTCAGGGGAGGGGGGGGGGGGGGGGGGGGGGGGT
>ADNK01000595.1:0-50000 GCA_000320545.1 Bigelowiella natans CCMP2755 | reverse complement strand
GACTGCAAGCTGAGCAAGAGGAGGAGGAGGAGGAGCAGCAGCAGCAGCAGCAAGAACAACAACAGGGACCAGGGGCAGAAGAAGGCAATGGCGCGCAGGTTTCTCATGTCGCAACTGAGGGAGAAGGAGGAGGAGGAGGAGGAGGGGGCAACGACGAGGAGGACGAGGAGGAGGAGGCAAGAAGTGGAGGAGAAGGAGAAGAGAGAGAGGCAGCAGGAGCGAGGGAAACGTCTCCTCCGATCACAGAAGAAGCAGTGGAACAAAAGGAGATATTGGTAGCATCACATGGATGATGAGTATAATATATATATATATATATATATATATATATAATATACTTGTATATTTGTATTTGCGTGGAATCCTATGAGCGCTCTCTGCGTTCTTTCTTGCAAGCGTGTGTATACAGGTGTATGTGAGTGCGTGAATTTGCGTGAATGTGCGTGTGTGTGTGTGTGTGTGTGCTTATGTGTGTCGACGTATATTCCAGGATGAGGAGGAAGGAGGAGCGCAAGCAAAGCAGAACGCCTCCCCACCAGCTACAGCAGCAGTGGAAGATACAGAGAAGATAGCAGCTGCTGTTCTCAAGAAGCAGGAAGAGGGTTCTTATTCTCTTTATTTATGAATTAGGAGAAATGCTGATGCTTTTATAATCAAATCGTTGGTACAGTGTTGTGTACAGAGGGAATTGGGGGGGGGGGAGGCGATATTCAATGCAATGATGCTGTTAAGAATGTCGTTGCCCATCTGCCATTATTCGCCTTCGACGTGAAGGATTTTGTGGAAGATTGAGCGTTCTCTCTCTCCTCCCTCTACCTCTTCCTCTCTCTCTCTCTCTCTCTCTCTCTCTCTCTTTAGATGTGCTGGCGCTCACCTTCTCAAAGCGGGAGGGTATGGAACGAGGAACTCAAGAGCTAAAGGCTGCTAGAGAGGCGGTGAGAACAACCTTATTGTAGTCGTTGAAGTAGTAGTAGTAGTAGTAGTAGTAATAGTAGTAGTAGCAGTGAAGAGTAGCGCTCATGGTTATGTCTCTTCTAACTCCTCCCGTCGTTGTGCGTCGCTACTACTACAACAACTACTACTACTACTACTACTACTACTACTAACATCACCTGCTGCTGCTACGACCTAATGCTACCAAAGGAACTTGAGAATTGGTATAAGATGGCGAAGGAGCGGGAGCGGCAAGGACTCAACGAGGTCGGTCGGTCGGTCAATCGGTGGTCACGTGGTTGCTTGCGGTGTGTGTGTGTGGAGGTGGTGGTGGTGGAGGAGGAGGAGGAGGAGGAGGAAGAGGATGTGTGCGGTCTGCGTGGTTGTGCTACGCTTTGAATGTGCGCGCGCGCGCGCGTGCGTGTGTGTGTGTGTTTTTTTTTCCTGTTCCTATATTTCCTGTCTACATGTGAAAACACACACACACATGCACATGCACACACACACATGCACACACATGCACACACAAGTACTACTTCCAAGTCAGATCATTCAATCTGTCTATCTATGCCAGCTTTCCCTGAGAGAGAGAGAGAGAGAGAGAGAGAGAGAGAGGTGGTAGACGGATTTTGCATCTTGACCATATCGATCGCAAAAAATGGGCAGGAGGCGGTTGAATTAGCCACCCGGGCAGCGAACGGCGGACTCACAGGTGAGGAGATCATCAGCACATATAACGAATCATTGTAACGGCACCGCTGCTAGATAGAGAACACCACATGCAGCTAATCTTTCTTTTAAGAGAGCTCACAAATACTTTCACACACCGCACAAGAAAGCTCGTAAGTGGATATGCCGACGTGGGGGGCTTTTCTCTTGCTCTTTCTCCTTCTCACCCCCCCCCCCCTCCCCCCGCCGCCTTCCTTCCTAACCCTGCAAAACATACTACTACTACTACTACTACTACTACTACTACCATGTAGATGCCCAGTTTTTTTTGGGTGCTTTCTATGCGAACGGCAAAGGCACCAATCAGGACTACACACAAGCCGTCAAGTGGTAGGCAACGTGCTGCTCGGTGTTGTTGGACAAATCGGCGTATAATACGCTGCAGCGACACTATAATCCGAAGTAGCGTAGCGTTGGCTGGTCATCAGCGTCATCATCATCATCATCATCGTCATCACCATCATCAGGCATGATAGAAGATATATTCCATGCCTTCGTAGGTTCAAACTAGCAGCCGCAAAGAACTCCCCGGACGCCCAGGTGAGACGAGAATCAATGCCGTGTGTGGTTGTGAGACAATCGAAGCACGATATTAGATCCCTCTCCCTCTCAATCTCCCTCTCCCTCTCCCTCTTCCTCTCTGCATTCTCTTTCTAAATCAAAAATTGCGTGAAAAAGTGCTGTTTTCGCAAGTCGTTGTTCAGTGCTGTTCTTCATAATCATCATCTTCTTCTTCCTCTTCATCCTCTTTATCTTCTTCTTCTTCTGCCCCCATTCATTAATCTACGCGCGCCATCCAGTACTACCTTGCCCTCTGCTATGCTAATGGCGCTGGAGTCGAGAAGGACACCTCCACAGCATACGTGAGGCCCATGATGATGATGATGATGGATGATGATGATAATGATGACGACGATGATGAGGGCGACACAACGATGATAATGATGATTATGGTGGTGCAGGAACTGTGGCTACAGGCCGCTGAGAACGGTCAGACGCTCTCGCAGGTAACATCTCTTGCCGACCCTACTTTTTTGGAGACATAAATCATCATGATAACTTTATCCGCCGCCACCACCATCACCATCATCATCATCATCATCATCATCATCGTAATCATCATCATTGTCATCGTGACGTTGAACAATCTACTTACGCACGAGCTCCTCCTCCTCCTCCTCCTCCTCCTCTTCCTCCTCCTTCTCCTCCTCTGCGCACACATCCCTGTGCAATCCTCATCCAATTCTAGCATAGCTCAAGGAATATCATATCGCCATGCCTTCCCCCTTTTCCCCCACCCTTGCCCACTGCTCAATACACGTACACACGCGCCGCACACAAAAAACGCAAACAACACGCACAGTACTGTCTGGGCGCATGCTATGACAAGGGCATCGGAGTTGCACAGGTCCCTACATAGATGTCTATCTCACCAATAAGGCTCATATAGGCATTCGCTCCTTATTTCCTGACACTCATCATCATGATTCTCCGTTTTTTATCACATATCAAACACACACACACACATATATATATATATATATATATATATATATATATATATATATGCACACATAATATTTTCCATATTCTTCGGTGGCAATTCCAGAATATAAAGGAAGCCATTGCCTGGTATGAGCGGGCGGCGGAGAATGGAAATGAACAAGCCCAATGGAGATTGACGTAAGCAGACAACAACACTCGAGACGAAGCCAATTGCATGCGAGCATGCGCATGGTGACGATTCTTACCGTGTGATGTGTACTTTTGTGCTAGGGATCTGAGGTCTTCAACTCCAGCGACCTGAAACAAGATGCGATGCAGCTCAATAAATCGGCCAATAGCACAACGAAGCATATGCACATACTGCGCGCTATAGCTAGCGCGGGTCGCGGAAATGTGTGCTACTTTGCCTGAAGATAGACAAGCGTCGTCGCAATTGCATGCAAATGAGTGAAAGATATTGATGCCATCATGCATGAATGCATCACTGTTATTGTGCGATCTAGCAATGCTAGAATGCTAACAACGCTGTAGTGTTGCTAATAATTGCCTGTCTAGCTGTGCGTCGCTGCTTGGCACACAGCCTGTACGTGCCTTGCTAGCTTGCCGACTAGCTAGCTAGCTAGTGCATGTATAGGCGCGTTCATAGCCCGACGCTGCTGCCATCCGAGTTGGCAGGAGTGTCTAGGTGGTGTGTGTGTGTGTGTGTGTGTGTGCGTGCGGGCTAGCGGGTGCCAGCAGCAAATTCGTATGCAAGCGAGTGCCATGTATAGCATGCTAGCATGTAACCGTGTACACGGTACACGTATTCTCCACATCAAGGTGTCATCACTGCAAGCTAGCTAGGGGCACCATCATCAAGCGGCAAGTAGCTAGCTAGCGATACGATAGCAGGGCGCAATAACGAGCCTATCAACAAGAACGGACAACCATGCCAGCAGCTATTTGTACGGCAGATGGTGTACACTCCAAGCTTGTTAGCAGCATATGTTCCACTCTGTGAGGCTGCATGCATGCATACAAGTAGAGTTATCCATTCGAGGAGTTGCAATCTTACTACCCGACACAGGCCCCCCAGGTATCATCACTACTTACTTACTCTCCGCCCCTTTGCTCCCCTGCTCGATGTCCTCCTTCGTGAACTGCGGTAAGGGGTCGTGAAGTAAGTGTGTGTGTGTGCGTGTGCGTGCGTGTGCGTGCGTGCGTGTTGTGTGTGTGTGTGTGTGTGTGTGTGTGTGTGTGTGAAGGAGGCGCACAGCTGTGTGTCCGTCATCGAATTTAAACCGGGGGAAAGTAAGAATTGAAAAAAAACGCAAGAGGTCATCATGTGATCATCATACTCGCCCATAATAGACCCCCCTCCCCTCCCACACACACACAAAACACGCACACACAAAACACACAAGTATACAGGCGTAAAGCAAACCCACCCCTTCGATCACGAACTCGTGGTTCGTGTAGACGCACATATCCGCGGCAATGGTCATGGCCTTCACTGCTACCTCTTTCTACGTCGTGTGGAAGAGTAGCAAGTACAACAGGGCATCGATGAGGAGGAATAACGGGAGGAGACAAGGGGTGAACAAGAGGAGCAAACGCAAACGAGCGATAGCATGAAATTGACTGTTTTTCTCATATTGGGAAGATGAGCCATCATCACCCAATCAATCCATCCTTCCTAGCCTCCTCTCTCTTCTTCTTCTCCTTCTTCCTCTTCTTCTCCCCACTCCCCATTAAATTCTACTTCCCCGCTATTTCTACTACCGCGGACAGATCCGTGTCCATAAGGGCTCTTGCTGCTGCCACTGCGTAAGGGCCGCCAGACCCAATACCTGAGATAAGGGGAAAGAAAGAAGAGGGGGGGGGGGGGAGGAAGCAGCAGTGAAAATGAGGTGAGGGGATAAGGATAAGTCGAGGAATTCCCGCAACGCTCCGCACCACCCACCACCCACCACCACTATCGTCATTATCATAATTATCATGATCATCCTCACCTATAACGCCGTCGTGAGGTTCCACTACATCACCGTTACCCGTGAGGGTCAAAGACACATCCTTATCGACGACCACCAGCATCGCCTATTAAAGATGATGATGATGTGACGATAAATCGTAAGCAACGTGCTAGTGGTGGTGGGGACATTGTTGGAGAGAGGGGAGAAACAACCGGGAAATTGGGGGGGGGGGGGGGGGGGGAGGTTGCGAGTGGGAGATGTGTCAAGCAGCAACCACCAATGACCATTTATCATCAGATCCATCTTGTTTGATATCGCACCGGCGTTCAAGCACGAGGTCGTAGAGAACTCGACAACTCGCGCCCAAATAAACCGATTCGTTACTTTCCCACCGCAATTCACCCGAAAACGCAACGATATCACGCCCGGGAAATCCGAAACGGTGGGGGATGAAATTTAGAAAGGAGAAGAAAGAGGAGAGTGGGGGGGTAGGAGGGGGGGGACCGAGAGATGTCGTAGGTATTTATCCGTGCGCCACCCCTTCGCCATCTCTACGCACGCGCGCATCAATTGGCCTGGAAGAGGAGACGAATTATCGTCAATTTATGTTGCTTACACATGTAAATATAATGTTGTGGGTGTAAAGTGACAGGCTGACTGCCGGGTCATCGTCCGGAAGGACACCGAGGGGAAAATAAGAACAACATAGAATATGCATATGTTTTCACCACTTCTCTTCCCCCCATCCCCTGTTCGTTTCTCTCCTTCTCTTCTCAGAGGGCTCGGAATAGAGATATACTTTTGTCCCCAACAATTTTATTGCAGCCACTCTGAGAGCTATGCTTCGGAAATTGGAACGGATACGTTATCATCATCGAAGAGAAGGAGGAACAAATCTCTCTCTCTCTCTCTCTCTCTCTCTCTCTGTGTGTGTGTATGTGGTGTGTATGTGTGTGCACGTGTTTATACCAGGGCGCTGCTCTAGGCGTGTCTCGAGTCGCTCCATTAATGTCAGGCAATCCGCAGTGGCGCCTATTGACATCATCATCGATCATTAAAATTAGCATCAAAATCCCCATCTGTACACACACACTCTCACACACACGCGCGCACAGACACAAACGTCAACAGAGAGAAGGAAAGAAAGAGAGAGAGAGATATAGAGAGCATAGCTCCTTGTATGATCATGTACACTGTGTTGTAGTACGGTATGCTAGGAAACGACACCGTAAATGTACCTGCAAATCCCGTTATAACTCGTCCGCTATCAATGACTCGCACCTTCTTAGCATTTGGCTTCAGGCGCATATCACCGAATGACACTTGGCCATCTCCAACCACAAACTTTAACGGATTATAAACAACAACCTCAATGAGAGTCCAGAAGTGAGGGATGCAGAAAGGATTTTCTCTCTCTCTCTCTCTCTCTCTCTCTCTCTCTCTCTCTCCTCCTTCCCCCGTGCCGCTAACGTAAAAATGGATATCACCACTTCACCATCCTTCCGGATCGTTAATATCGTAGTTGCTCGCCATTTCTGGTCACCACCAGGTCTAGATGGAGGAAGCGTAAAAGTAAGAGAATTATACCAATAACAATTCCTACCTATTAATTCGATGTTCAACGTACCCCCCATAAAGCGCATGCCCATACGGACTGGTGGAGTATGTAGTCGCCGGAGCGCTTTTCTTCAGCGCTGATAAGAGCAGAAGGCATTATGTATCTCTTTGGATATTATGAATCAAAGTACTAAAGTTTCCCAACTTCCTGGCATTGGAAGTTTGAAAACAATAGCATGTGTTGAGTGTCACGTGTGTCGTAGTGGCGGATTTGACGAGGACAAGCTTGAGCAAGCACAACCTTTGATCCCTTTAGGAACGCGTGAAAAGAGCCTACAAATTAAATCTGAATGAATTCACGATCGCTAGTGCGGCCACCTCCCACCCGTCATTGGCACACCAACCCCAGACTCCTGTGTGGTTGACCTGCGGGTGGAGCTGAGCATTCCGAGAAGTATTCAGACGCTGAAATTTTTGAGCGCAATATTATGTTGAGCTTTGACCAATAAATTCCCACATTTTTGAAGACGTAGTCTTCTTTCGCAGTTCGATATTTCATTTTCTTCAAATCAATTTGCAAGAAAGCTGCTCGTGTAGGTTGAATGTGATTTCTTGCGTATGAGAGACTGTCCGATTTTCGCCCAAAAATCTCCGACGGGATTACAGGGAATACACCGTCAATAACATGCCAATGTGCATGGCTACGGAGCTCATAGAAAGGCCATTTTGTGATGATTAATGCTCCGCTTGATCTCGTGTATGAGGTAATTTCTGGAAATCTACAGGTACTCTCATGCACAACAGTTTGCAAGTCCTCCATAAAAAGATGCTTTTCTAGGACATCTTAGGTTAAAAGCAAAGAAAATAATAAAAACTGCTGGGAAATCCGATGTGAAGGAAGTGTACCCTTTTCACATCATTTGTTTCACAGGCCACAGTGGCACCATCATACCTAATCAAGTAAACGGGTCTTTCCTGTAAAATGGGCCGAATGTCCGGGTACAAAATCCTGAGCCACTACTAAGAGAATCTATGCGGTCCAAATTTGACATTAATACACCCAAAATACACCATGCAACGGAGCGAGGTTTCCCAAATCACTGTAGTACCACGGCAATAATGAATAAATTCGCATTCACACCGGTGTCAGATGTTTCATTTCAGGCATGCATGGTGGAAAGTGTGTAATTTTAGCATACGCCTTCAAACAAAGTATGTCTCTTATTCGCAATATTATGCAATAAGCGATCTTTGTTGGTACATGTAGATTCGACAAATCTGAGGCATATGATTATTCCTTAAATTCCCTTAAAAATTATGAAGTTACAGTTGAGTGAATGTGACTGGATTACAGTGTACATTTTTACCCTACGACATCAGCATAATATCATAAATACTCTAATTTGCCATGAAAATCTTGATTATTGGTGGATCGGCTATTCTGACCAGTAAAACGGGCTGTTTGTGATCTCTCTCACAGCAGCAATAAAGGAGATAAAGTTAAAGAGAGAGGAGCTGGCCACAACGCTCGCAAAACCTCAGGACACTTTGAAAAGGTGGCTCCACGATCTGTCCCCCCCCCTTCCCTCGTACGAGGAACAGATGAACTTTGTGTAGAGTGCCAATCTATGATCCCTTTGTGTACTGTTTCTTTACGTCACGGGCAATTAATTTATAAAAAAAATGACAGGTCTAATGTAACAAATGATTGTTTTCACTAGGTTATTACAATCAAAGAAACTAAAATCATAAGGTTAAAAAAAAAATGTTAGTACGACTTGAATAATTTGTGCAAACTTGTTTGTCACCATCCATTTGCCGAAAGAAAGATGGAATTGTAAGTATCATAAATACATATCTCTCATTTTCTTCATCGTTATAAGACAAAAATAAATCAATGCTATAAATACTTAACATTTGCAATAATAGGACTAAATAAGACTGCAAAAAAGACGATTGCATCGCAGGCGGTATGGCTGCTCTAATGAATGGGGGTAGGCGCAGGGGAAGGAGCGGTAACGGGGGCGAACATTACAGTGAATGGGACAGCTCTCAACAACCAATTTCGGAGCGTGGCTCTAGTCAATCAGTGCAAAAAGAAGGTGCTAGAGCTTCCCGCTCAGCCTATCCCGCCAGAGAAATACCTTTTAGGGAGTCTCAGAAAGGACCTCACCCTCGGCAAAATGGTCCAGTGATGCAAGGATTGCCCATTAATGAAAGAACAGTATTGGGCTCAATGCTAACAAAGGAAAAACGATCGCCTGGAGATCCACACAATTATCGGTATTATATTGGAAGTGGCGAGGCATCTGCTGTGGCTCCTATGTACAATGGCCACAATAAAGAAATGCAGAGACCGCAACAAAGCAGCATGGGTAGATACTTCACATACATCCATGCACAACCCGCCTTCTATTATATAAATATTTATATATTGTGTGTGTGTGTGTGTACATATGCATATATGGAGCAAAGTAGGTGTGCGTGTGCACCAGCCCATATCGATTCGTTAATTTGATTGTGTGATAGGTAATATAGCGATTTCTAAGGCACGTGAACTTGAGTCTCCATACAAGGTTAACGGATATCATCGTCCACAGCATGACTACCAAGGAGGGCCTATTCACAAAGACAACCAAATAGTTACGCAGAGAAATGGCTATCACAGATCCAGGCCGGTCGAAGCGGTGAATACTTATTATGAGGAAGTTAGCGCCCCTCATGGTGCTCCCCCCTTCATGGAAGCAGGCAGAAGGGGAATCTATCACAATGAGGGTTCTGGTATAAAAGGTTATTATGGCAAGGACACCGATAGATCGAAATTGACCGCACCTTATGAGACAAAATCGCACCTACAGGGCGAAGCATACTTGGGGTCGAATATTCGGGACCAGGCAAGAGCAGCGGTCCCTCAACAAAGCTTTGAGGGGGCTCCTCCACCCCCCCTTCCTCGTCATATCACTAACGAAACAGCTAGTATTAGCTTAGTCTCACAAAAACGCAGCAACAACCAGGAGCTTGATGGTCAATTTCATAGGCATCAGAAACAACCCTTTAAAGTAGACCGCCGTAGCCATCACAACGCAAACAGTAGCAGCAGTAGTAACAGTATAAGTGATAGAGATGGTATCAAACAGCAACGATCAAACCAGAAGGGTCGTGCTGCTCGTACTGCTGATGACGAAAAACAGAGGGAAGGAGGTGAATTCCCACAGGGATCTTCTGGGAAGCGCAAAAAGTCCAAGTCAGATAGTCGTACAAAAAGGGAGAAGCATGACCAAATTGAGAAAGAGGATCCTAATAGCTCTAAATCAAGGCGAAGAAAGTCTCGTTCTAAACGAGCAAGATCGGAAGACAATAAACACCGCAGTGGCAGTACAAGCTTCTCCACAGGCGCTGTCAGCAGTGCCGGTACGTCCAAGACAAAGAAGAAGAAGAAGAAAAAAAATGTCGAGGACAAGCGCAATAGCGACCTGCTTCTATCTCTCGCATATGCATCCGAAATATTTGACCGCAATGAAACTAAGAAGGAGCGAGAGGCGGAAAAGGAGGAGAACCGGAAGTCCCGTACCCCGCAACCACAGAAACGCCGGCGGATAGGTGATTCATCGTCCTCCACCTCAGTGATGGACTCGGAAGAGAGCGGTAGCGGTAGCAGCGGCGAATTGCCACGGAATCACCTTGTGCCCCCTAGGAAGATTCGGTCTAGCATGACGCCCCCCGTCCGTGGAAAGCACATACGTAGGGGGATCAATAACTTGGAACGCCTCAATCAGCTCCCCGTTGCTACGACCTCCGCTTCTTCATCCTCAGATTCCACCTCAGATACTTCGAATAGAACCACTGGAAGGGACCAATCGTCCTATGATTCGTCTGCGCAACTAGGACAGCAGCAACTGCATCAACTCCAGCCCCGACAAATCGGCAGCAGCGACCATCATCTTCACATGGTAGGACCAGGAGGAAGAAGGGTAGCGAGCAGCAAGAGCCTGTTGGCTCAGTCTCGTCAGCACCAGCAGCCGCCAATTCATCCTGATCAATCCCTGATGGAGCACGAAGTAATGATCCAGCAACACCAGCAGCAGCAGCAGCATCAGCAACATGGAATGCAACGACCTATGATGATGGGTAGCAACAGCAGCAGCAGTAATGCACACTACGCAACATCCGCTTCCTCTTTATCAAACCCTTCATCTTACTCGATGACCAACGGCAGCATGATCTCTCACCCGAATGGCCGCTACTTCCTTGAATCGGGTGTGCATCCTCATCCTTATCACCAGCAGCAGCAACAGCAGCAAAGCATTAGTTTAGGCGATAGCTCAACTGGCACTACGACCTCATCACAGGGAAATTCCATCAATCCTGCCCTAGCCACTCCAGCAAATATTTATCCTCGCGGTTCCCCAGCAAATCAACAACAAATACACAATGGGCCCACAATTCATCCTTATCATCCCCAGCAGCAGCAACAACAGGCGCCACCACCTCCCGTTGCCCCCCCCCAACAACAGCACCACCCTCATCACTCCCAGATTGCTGGCCGCCAGCCAGGGCCAGTCCCGTACGCTACTACCACCTCCTCTCCCATGCACAGCAGAACCCCACAACAGCAGCAGCAGCAGCATATCATGGTACCCACGATGGCGACTACGATCAGACGACCCCCACATCACATGGTTGCTGCAGTAGCCCCCCCCGGTTCCCTCCCTCCTGGACTCCACCATCTTGGCCATGGTGCTGCCCCGCCCCCTCATAGCATCCCTGCCCAGCACCTCACCGCTGCTACTCCTGCCCGAATTCCTGTCGTCCCTGTGTTGGCTCAGACGTCTGCTCGACTCATCGGCGCTCCCATCCAAGCAGTGCCTGCAGTGAAGATCAACCGGAAAAGTGGGAGTGGGTCCTCTAGAGGAAGCGGGAAAAGCTCCAAGAGCTTCCCCTGCACCTTTGAGGGGTGTAATGTTGCATTCAGCACGCGGTTCTCGCTCAAGCGACACATGAAGAAGCACACCGGGGAGAGACCCTTCGCTTGTCCGGTACGGAGCTGAATTGATATGCGTGTATATATATATATATATATATATATATAATATGTGTGTGTGTGTGTGTGTGTGTGTGTATGTGCCGAGCTTCCGCTTACACTACAATTTTGAATCAAGTACCATCAAAATGTCGTTGACCTAACCCAATGTTTTACTTACTCTTTTAGTACAATTGCGGTAAGAGCTTCGCCGAGAAATCGACCCTGACACGACATGTCCGCGTGCACACGGGGAAACGCCCGTACGTGTGTAAGTTCCCTGGGTGCGACAAGTCGTTTGCGGACCGAACCAACATTAAGCGCCACGAGCTACTTCACACCGGAAAGCGGCCGTACCGATGCTGCTACTGCCTCCGTGGGTTCTTCTACCCCAAACAGGTCATTAAGCACATCTCGGAGCTCCACAAGGAGAAAGTGCACGTGGCCAGCGTTGTAAGTAGTGCCACCAGTAGCAGACGTAGCGGCAGCAGCGGGAACAACAGTGGGGGCAGTAGCATCACCACTACGTCCACAACGTCGTCCTCCGGTTCCTCCCAGGCTGTTCTCGCGCAATTTGAGGCCGCGGCAGCAACAGCAGTAGCTACTAATGCTGCTGCTGCAACCACGCCCGCAGTGGTGCGGAGTCAACAGCAGCAGCAGCAGCAGCAACAACAACAACTCCGAACAGACGACCGCAGGCAGCTCATGACCCAGCTCTTGCCTCCACAGAAGTGAGTGAGTGAATGAATGAATGATACTGGCGGGCGCGGCAGTGAAGCTCTCACTGCATGTTCAAACATCACCGGATAGTAAAACAGCGGAGTGGCCTCGGGAAAAGCAGCTCATCATCGTCGACGATTTATGGCAGAAATTATAAAATATCGTTCGAATTTTGACGATAATATTGAGGATGGAGAGAAGGGACATGAGGCAGTAACGCCTTGCTCTGATCATCAACCTTATTAGATTAAGTATATATTACCTTTTGTGTGTAAGTGTGTGTGTATATTATGGCGAGAAAGAAAGAGGGTGATCTCCTGGAGTGATCATCGTAGAAACCTACACCCTCTGTTCGCTCTCCCTATCCTGTGTGAGTAGGTGATATACCATAGCAACGTCTAGTTGCGGCGTCGTTTTTTTTTCCTCCTAACTTTGTCGAAGGTTTATCATGAGAAAAGAAAAGGTACTTTCGCCGATGTTCGCCTTCCCGTGGATGAATGCAATCCCCGGGTGGCGTTGCTCGTTAGAGATTCCTACTTCCACACAGTTACTACGCACATACAGTAGTACTATTATGCTACAAGCACCACCACCACTTCTCCATATTTTCAGTATAGATTATCCCCCATCGGGGCAGAGACGAACACACTCTGTTCTCTTCTTAGAGTAGTATTAATTAATTTTAGAAGCGAGTAGCATTACATTAGCGCCATCATTACTTGATTGCACCAGTTTATTTCATATATATATATATATATATATATATATATATATCGAACTTTAAGAAGTGTTTGCAATTACGGAGGTATTTTTTGCTGCTCAGTGTAGTTCCTCCTTCTCAGGGAGTATCATCCCTCTTACGAATAGCTACAAAATTGTTGAATGCTCGCTTTACTATGAAACAAATGTCAAATATTTAGAAGATTATCGGCCACATCTTTATTTAGATATTGTCGCATGCTAGCATGGTGTGTGTCTGTGTGAGTGCGCGCGCGCGTTAGCGCACAAATGTAACATGCTATACATGCACACACAACTATCTATCTGAAGAACGAAACGCGGCCAAGGTAACAAGGTACATGCAGCAAAATGCGATGCGAGCACATGCACCGCGCTAGCGCGAGCTAGCCATCCTAGCATGCTTGGGAACGTGTAAGAGACGATGCACTGCTAGACTGGTAGACTACTAGGTATTGAACTCTCGACCTCAGCAATTTTTGTTATACATTGTTTTTGTACGTTAAAAAAAATACGATGTGCTAGTGTAGCTAAGATTCCTCTATAGATTAAGATGTGTGCACCCCTAGACCCTAACGCAGTTAGCTAGCTAGCTAGCAGCACTACAGACACAGTTATGGCTAGAATGCGCCGATCGCTCGCTAGCATGGCGTGGCTATGCATCGCCAGAGCTAGCTAGCTAGCTAGCTAAGACGACTATAGAGCCGAGCCACACACGCGCTGTGGCTAACTAGATAGATGTGTGCTAGTATGCCTCCAGAGGCAGAGTTAGAGAGGGTTGAGCTTGCACGATTTAGCGATGCTATCTAGCTATCTAGCTATACGCGCATAGCTACACAGCATCTAGCTGCATTTCCATGATAAGTTCGTCTGCATCTTTAAGAGAGCAAGCTAGCTAGTGTATATCTAGGCATGCGTAACAGCTTCTGCAAGCCTATAGATTTTTCGACTCTGCGTAGGCTGTGCTGATCATATCGAGATGACGAGACATGACGCAAGAGCGCTTGTTGACGAAACGATTGCTAGTCGTACTATTACTCAATCGTGATGAATGTCAACAGCGTGCCTACTACGTGCTTCTCAAAGAGAGGACTTGTTCTGAAGCAACCGAACAAGGTACTTTTGCCACCGACCCTGTCAGCAACAAACAGCCAAAATGGTATCGGATCGATGAGAAGAGAGTCATTTGAACTCTAGATACACCTCGCCTTCTTCTTGCTGTACCTACCACGCCCCTCCCCCCCTGCCATCAGCCCGTCCTACAGGCAACAAATCACCCGCAACAGGGTGAAGTCCCATAAGGGAACAGTGACCTTTCATGAAGTCCCATGAGGACCGCTAGTCGCCGTTCGTGCAGCGCACAATGCCTATTTAGACCCTCACGAAGGGCAAGCTTTTCTCTCTCGCCTTTCGATCTATACGATTGGTAGAGGAGGAGGAGAGCGATATTGCATGCGTTTATGTGTGTATGATATAACACACACACACACACACACACACACACACACATATATATATATATATATATATATATATACGCGCGCACACAAAAGCACACAAAAGCACACAAAAGCACACACACACACACACACACACACACTCGCACGCACGCAACACAGGCTGCTGTTACACCTGCTTTCCGAGAATCCGAATCTTACGATCGAGCGATTGTGCGAGAATGCCCTGTAGAGCCACTCTATGATACCAACGGTGAGCACAAAACACAAACGCGTCCTTCAGATTATTTTCCAGCAGATATACAACTTACTCACACACACACACACACACGCGCACGCGCAGGCACCTGGTGAGGAGAAGGGCCCGTTTAACCATTGGATATCAGTTATAGTCTTGTTGCGCAGCAAGGCGACGGCAAGGGCGTGGCCTCCAGCATTTCCTGCATCACCGACAGCACGACAATATCGGCGAATATTAACGACATGATCGCAAGATCAGCTAGCAGATATTCTCTCTAGTTCGTGCGTTGATGGCATTGGCGCAGAAACGAGGTTTCGCATGTGCTGCTACCGCCTCATACATTATTGCCATACCTATCATGTTGAAGGCACCAAGGTTGAGCTCTTTTAGGCTGGTGTTCACCATCAGGGCGCGAGCGAGAGCCTTCTCGAGAAAATAACGGTGATGATGATGATGATGATGATGACCGTGATGATACACTCGCACACACACACACACACACACGCATACAGAGAGAAAGATAGCTACAGATACAGATATATATATATATATATATATATATATATATATATAGAGAGAGAGAGAGAGAGAGAGAGAGAGACAGAGAGAAATTGTAAACTGTAAGAGCTTCATGCCACGCGCAATTTCTATCGTACCTGTGCCCCAGCGTCGCCCAGCTTCGTTTGGGAGAGGGAGAGACTCTCCAGAGAGCCATCATGATTATCTATCAAAGCCTGCGTACAACACGAAATATGGGAGTGAGAAGCTGCACGGACAAGACAGGTTTTGTCCCCCAAACAGCATTGCATACCATGTGATCTATTGACTAACAGACGAAGAACAATCCACCTGGCTCAGGAACCTTGCGCCCTCCACGCTGATAGCGTTGCCTTTTAATGAGTAAATAGAAAGAGAGAGAGAGAGAGAGAGAGAGAGAGAGAGGGAGAGAGGGGTGGGAGGGGGGGATGCTATTATTCGAGACAGTGAGTAAAGGAAAGAGGTCAATACGTCATCAGCTATATTTTGCGCGCACGCGTATTACAATCGAGGAAGAGATGTCTTAACCAGCAGGACCCCGATCCCTTTCTTGGGTTGCGCCGTAGCAGCTGCGAAACGCTCTTTGCTCCCTATTGCATTGAAAAACACCACCGAATAGACGCCTTTGGTTAGCACAGGAGGAAAAAGATACAACAGGCGAACGAAACCAAATACGTGGTAGGAAAATCCTGCGCAAATCATCATCGATTCCGCGTTGCCGTTGTTGTTGTCTTCGTTGTTGTTATTGTTGCTGAATACCTTCGAAGTGATGCCGATCTGCCATGCGTGTATGGTCTCGACTGCCGAGTGCTCGTTGCTGGCGACCGCATCGCAAATCGCGCCAAAGTTGCGGTCCCCGATCTGGTTATGAGAGATGTCTGCGGTGGTTGGGGGAGGGGTGCGGGAGAGTCATCAACAAAGAAAAAACGAAGCAGCAGCAAAGCGAGATAGCTTCACGATGATCCCAGAGACGGAAGAGATGTCGCAGCCTCAAATTATTGTCATGTGTAGTGGTCATGAGTAAACTAGTTTGCTCCTCCCTCTTATTCTACAGAAAAAGCCGTTCATTCGTTGGTTAGTCGCTCTGTCCCCATCCACCCCCCCCCCCACTCCACTCTCTCTCTCTCTCTCTCTCTCTCTCTCTGTGTGTGTGTGTGTGTATGGTTGCTACGACCAATCACGGACACGGTGGCATTCGTGGCAAGGGCTGCGGCTAGAGCCAGAATCTAACAACAACAACAACAACAACACCGACGGGCTTATTGAGGCAGTGCGAGAAGAGCAAAGGTGCGACAAGCCACCGTAAAACATCGACGAAGAGGGGTCTGATAGTGAGTTATGTGCACATCTTCACACATTTGTACAGTAAGAGAAGCTTCTTTCATATGAGTGACGAGGACATGCCGACGACTGTAATGACCCCTTTGTCCGTCGCGTTCACCCCGGCCCACAACACAGTCTGGAGAGTCCTATTCCGATTAATAATGGGCATATATGTAATACGCAGAAGATATCAGCAAGGCGGGGCTGGATTGAATTCTTACGAAAATAGCACACACCTGTTCTTCTTCAACGCCGCCGCCAGGGCCTGCGGAGGACCCATAGAATTATAAAAAAAAATATTAAACATTACACATATTCTTTGCAACACACCGCCCCCCCCCCTCTCCCCCCTCTCTCCATATTATGCTGTGTCTTTATATATTCAATGTAAGGCGATACGCATGTCGTAAAGGTTGCTTCATTTTGAGTTTTTTAATTACCTCCGTGGCACTACCCAACGATGGATTTTCGCTCAAATGAAGACGCTTGAGAGACCTATTTTGCTCGAGCGCGTGTGCTAGGGCACGACCCCCCTTCAGGCGGCAGTAGATAGGGAAAGAAGGTGGGAGACAAGGCGTGACGGAGGGCCGGATGGAGGCATTCGATAATAAGAAACCATAGATTCATCTCCAAGATTAAAAATATTTATGAAATAAATTGAATATGCATGTGTAGATAAAGTGTGTGCGTGCGTGAGTGTGTGCGTAGAGAGAATGAGAGAGAGAGAGAGAGAGAGAGAGAGAGAGAGAGTAGCGACATAATATGATATGCATCGTGGCTGTTGCCATCATCGTACTTTTGCTCCTATTCCGCAATTTCTAAGATACAACTTTCTCAATCCCGTTTCTCCTGGAGAACAGTAATTTTCACTAAAAATACACGCGGCGAGTACACACACTCATACCCATACACACACACACACACACACACACACACATATCCGTGTTGGTTTGACTCAATTTTAGGCTGCTCTTATTACTTACCAGCTTGTGATGATAGGTATGCCGCCAAGGCGGCCGCACCCTCGTCGCCGACAACGCACGCCTTTTGTTTACGGGGGGGGGGAGGGGTGAGCAAAGCTATACAAACACGCAACAATCCGCACCATCCAGGAAGCAGCACGTGTAGCGTGTGGAAGAAAAGATTCACCTTGCCCCCCCCTGCTGATATTGTCCTCTCGACGCCTCCTGCAGATTGGGTGCTCTGGGATGAGGATAGGTCCAGCGACTGGAGCCATCGTAGTCTTGGCAGTGTAGCGCACAGCGACGCGATGCCTGAAAGCAGCACCCGCAAGACACAATCAACCGAGAAAGAAGAAGGAGAGAGAAAGAAGATCCTTTACCCCCCCCCCCCCCCCCCCCTTCCCCCCCCCCCTCCCACAACGAGTACTAGAGAGACCCACTGATGCCTCCTCGCATAATCGCGGTCGACAGGTTCCCGCACTGGGAGAACACGCATGCACGCACACACTGCGCAACAGCAGCAGCAATCACAAGATGAAGCTTGAGAAGTAGCAGCTAGTTGTCAGCTACGGAGAGGGTTCGGGAGAGAACGAAGAGTACCCTTTCCTGTGAAGGGATTAGCGGAGAGATCCAGATTCTTTACCCGTGATAAAGGAGAAGCACGCAGCAACGACGATGGCAAGGAGGGGGGGGAGGAAGAAGATGAAACAGAAGAAGCAGGAGTTGTGCCTATTCCTCGCCCTCGCTTTTGAGGCCTGCGTTTTGCAATGGCGGCTGTGCTCCGTGAGATGCATTTGCCGTTTCCACTATCCTCCTCGCCGTCGCCGTCATCGTCGGTCGCATCTTCGGGGGGCACCTCTTCCTCCTGCACGTTCCACACCACGCCTTCTGTTCCTTCGCTACTGCTACTATTCGCGTTGTAGGCGGCGGCTTGGATATGATTATGATGATGATGGTGATGGTGATATACTTTTCTGTGATTATGATTTACGCCGATCCCTTCGACCTTGCAGGGTAAGGGGGGGGGGAGGGGGAGAACATTTGGGGAGAATTCAAGGTGGCGATCTCCTCGTAGAATCAGCACGCTCTGAACACACGCATCCGCGCATATTTAGAAGCTTAGAATAAATACCCGCATAAGCACGGACACGGTCTGCTTCGCATCAACCCCAACGCCCCTGATCTTGAGCTCGGTGTTCGTGGCCTTTTTTATAGACGGTTTCTTCGGCTGCTTCTCAACCTGTTTATGTTACGAAATGAGGTTGGGTATATGGGCGCTGTATGCGCGAGTCCTTTCATCTAGGCTTTCGTCGGGCCTCCCCCCCCCTTCGGCAATTATGTCCTCAAAAATACGTGTTTAGAGGGCGCTGTTAGTGACGAGACGGGCTGCAATGACAATTATTGACTTCTCACCCAGGGCGTGATTGGGTGCCGAATTACGACTCTGATAGGTTGTTTCAATGCATATCGTAAATCGATTTGAGCGCACTGATATGCGACAAAAGGAGGCAGGCAGAAATACATCCTACGACAACGCACCGATGATTTCCGTTCCGTGGCGCCGCTACGCTTGCATATCGGTAGCCTTGGCGATTGCACGGTGCGCCCCTTCTCTTCCCCCCACCGACGCGCTTACTGCTGCCGCCAACCACACGCTGAGGCAGGCCGGTGGAGAAGCATGTTAGGAATCAATCAAAAGGTAGCACTGTGTGTGGTGGTACATCCAAATCCCGATTTGGAAAAAAACAGATTGAAACAAACTGCGGCGCCTCTCCCAACGGAGCGAAGAACCTGTACTCGACAGGCCCCTACTCTCGCCTGCAAATGTCCTTTACAAAAATGATTTGTTGCTTCATCAATTAGCCTACCTGTCCAGCAGCATGCGTTGCTGCAGAAGGCCTCTTCGCAATGGGTGCCGGCCTTGGATCATCCTCCGGCGCGTTCTGGCCTTGTTGGTCAACGACGAGAGAGGGGCAGGATAGGGGGGCTGCTTCGGCAGCAGTAGTAGCAATGAGCTCCAGAAAGCCGTCATCTAAAGACCTTCCACTGCATTTGCAAGGATTCATGTTTAATCGTATGTGTTATGTATGTGCGCACGTGCGTTTGTATGCGCGTTTGTGTTGAATACGCAGCATATACCTTAAGTTGAGGCGTCGTCGCCCAGCGTTTGCGTTTCGGAGGAGTGTCAGCGCGATCTTGTTTCGAGGATCGGTGCTCCCCTCCCCCCCTTTCTTTGCGTCCTTATCGCTTTTCACGTTGTCAAACTTGACGTTTCGGCTATTATCGCCAGAAGTTGATGCCAGCAACAACATAGATATTGTGGTGGGGGAGGAGATAGGTTGGGTCAGGGAAGCGGACACGCATGCATGTGTATCATCAATAGTCCCCTTCCCCCCTCCCCCCCCTCCCCACTATCCTCTAAGTGTACAGAATTGCCCGCAAGAAAGACGTACATGGATTTGCTGCTCACGATTGCTTCCGCAAGGATGTCGATGCCCCGCCCTGCCAACGATTAGATATACATGCACGTTCACGAAAATCATGGTTGAAACGCTATGCGCCCGCTTTGAAGAATGGATGAGAACAATACGAAATGAAAATTGAGAGTGAGAGAGAGAGAGAGAGAGAGAGAGAGAGATAGAGAGGGAATGTAAAATATTTTTCCCTTCTTCACACTCACAGGATATATCGTTCTTCCGGACGTCTAGGTTCTCCAAGTGAGAGCTCCTAGAATTAGGGGGCACAGTTGCGGCAGTTGCAAAGCGAAGGACAGGAGGAGAACGAAGATCAGGAGAAGCGCACGACGTTTCGATAGCGTAAGTGAATGATGTTTTGAAATAATGGGGGTTGATGACGATGACAATAATGATTCGTCCTTCAGCATCTCACAGTGTTTTGCTGGTTTGTTTACGTGTGCATCCCCCCCCCCATCCCGGATTAAACTCACAGACATTTACATATTCCATAGTCGTAACCGAATCACTTGCGAACACGTCTCTCGGTCTCTCGTTCTACCTGATCAGATGTGCCAAGGCGTGTATGTACCCTCCCGACCCGCGGTCGCCACTGTTGTCCGCGTTGTCATTATTCTCTCCAGAAGCGCCGTTTGCCGTCCCCTTCTGCTCTCCTCTCCCTCCGCTGTTTCGAGTCCCCCCCCTCCCCTCCCCTCCCTCCCTGCTAAGACCGACATCCACCAGCTTCAACTCTATGAGCTGAAAACGTGCACAAGCAAACGAGTCACACACACACACACACACACACACATTCTCCGCTGCTTCGCTCTCGTTTCACTGCACGCATGAGAGCTCGATACGTGCGCGCGCGCGAGTGAAGCGCCACCACGCACAGCACCTACTACTTCTACCTTCGATGAGCTGTTTACTCCTTGGACAATCGCCTCTACGCCGGCGTCCCCGAGCGGGTTGTGTGACAAGTCCAGGAAGGTGACCGAGGACATCGGAGAGGCCAACAGGCTTCCGACCTTTCAGTCGCGTGTGTGGCGAAAACAAAAGCAGATTTAGTCTCGGAGCAGCGCAAAAGGGGGGGGGAGCGTTGCATGCAGCAGCGGTGCCCACCTGCTCGCCGATGGACGCGTTCAATCCTAACCTTACCAGCCTCAGTTTTTCAGGGCCGCCTTTATCTCTGAAGGGAAGGCAGCACTAGGTGATGGGGGGGAAACAGCTGCTGCTCTCCTATTTCTTTCTTTCTCTCTTTCTTTCTTATACATGCACACACACACACACAGAGAGAGAGAGAGAGAGAGAGAGAGGGGGGGGGGGGGGAGGGATGACGGTGGGTATATATTATGTATCTGCACAGGAAGGCTGATGAAGAGGAGCAGGAAAGCGGCGGCTGGAAAGAATACTTACTTCTTCAACGACTTTATAAAGGAGGAGAAGCGCTTCACTTCGCCCTAAGAGAAGATAAATAATGTACATAATATATATATATATATATATATATATATATATAATGTGTGTGTGTGTGTGTGTATCAATACAACAAATATCACACTCTCTCTCTCTCTCTCTCTCTCTCTCTCTCACACACACACACAAATAAGGAACAGGGCTTTTCACAATCGCTTTATACGCATACTAGCTCTACCTCGCTTTGGTCGCTGGCTTCTGTACTCCTCGCGGAACTAACTCTAGCGCTGATGTGTGTGTGTGTGTGTGTGTCCCCCCCCTCGTGATCGTCTCCCCCGCCCCCACTTCGGGCGAAGTGGGCGGCAATATTGAGCTCCCGCAGAGCTGTCGTCATCCTCCTTGCCCCCCCACCCCTCAGTCCCTCCGCCAGCGTCGTCCAGTACCAGCCCTGCGGGTAGAGCTCTTGCTTATTCTTCTGAGTGCGAAGTAGCGTTCAGCCGGAATCACATGTAACAACTCGAATGTGAGCATTTTTATCAATATTTGTGAGTGTGTGTGTGTGTGTGTGTATGTGTGTGCACGTGCTTGTTTGCGTCTCCGCGCAACATGCAAGCGCGTATATCGTATAGGCGTGAGCACTGTTGCGTAGGAGCTCGTACTGATCAGGCGCGCCACACCTTTTCTTGCTGCCCTGCGGGGGGGAGCAGACTACTCGACAAGCGGAGGATCGAGAGCGCTGGCATGGCCATGATCTGATCAAAGATATATAGAATTTACCGCACGCATGGGAGAGAATGGGCACAAAAACTCACGTTCGCAAGAAGACTTGCGGAGACTGGGGAGTGCTTGAGAGTGAGCGTCTTCAGGTTCTGATTGGATGCCAAAGCAGCCCCGAGCGCACACATGCCCTCTCCTGAATTCGATTGAAGGAAAAAGAGCATGGCGTCACATCCTGACTCATTCGATGGATCTCTCACCCTTCATCGGCACGAACCTGATGCGTCGTCGGCGGAGATGCTATTTGAGGAGAGGGAGAGGTTGGTCAGGGACTTCGTGGCGCGTAGTGCTTCCGACAGAGACTTCAGTCTATAATGTTACAAAAAGGGCGTGCAGGGGGGGGGAGGGGGTACGAGGGATCAGAGCTATATGCGTTGTCCATGCGTCGTCCAAATGCGATGGCGACGGCAGCAGAGCGCAAACTGCTACTATTGCCGACACTACAAACGCAGCGAATACTGTACTTATCTCCAGTCCCAAAATTGACGTCCTCAGCGATGTCCACAGAGGCAGGTGCGTAGCGGAATAAGTCGGCGATTCCAAGTTGCTCTGCTGGGGATTCTCCGGATAATATCTGCTTCTCCTCAGCCGTCGGAAGCACGGCCCATTCTTCGCATCTTAATAGGAGGGCAGCGACACATACACAAAACAACAACAACCAACATAGGTTCTATAAAGAGGAAAAATGTATGGGCGACTAAGCTCGAGTAGAATTTGTGTTTGGTTCTTTGGTGGATCCGGACAGAATGTGATAGGTGATCTGTTGTTGGATTAAGAGGCGCTTCTTCTTACTCGATGTTGTGCATCTGAACAGAGCCGGAGAGGGTCTTGAAATCTAGAGGGTTGTCGCGCACATGTTAACTCGCCCGAACGCATAAATGCATCGATGCACGCACCACATTTCGACTCAGGATCGAAATTAGCCACTAAATACTCGAGAAATGAAAGTGGGATCGAATCGGATCGGATGATTTATATCAGATGGATATTGTTCGTCATCAAGTCGTGAGAACAATGGGTCGCATCTGAGGAGGGGTTTATGGGAGCGCGGCCACAAGTGATGTGCTACTCGTGTATGGCTACTATGCGCGTACCAGCAGAATATTTGCCGTCGACGCATGATGCCACACTGCCCGAGGCTGAGAGAGGGAGAGAGAGAGAGGAGGCGCATTTAGAAGAGGACATTTTTGAAGCAGATATCGGAACAGGAAAATGGGAACGAACGTAGAGTGTTACAAGAGGAGTGGGAGGGAGGGAATGATGAATTACTCTGTAACATTAGGCCTCCTCCCCCCTCCCCTCCTCCCTCTGGGGTTAGCATCTGGGGCGACGGGAGCACTCCAGGCGGTGACGTCTTCGGCGTTTCCCTCAGGTAACCGAAGAGCCGCAAATGGGCATTTATTTGAGCGGAAAACTTCGTACAAAGATCAATGTATGACCGCATAGGAAAAATAAGCGAAACATTTTCGTGCGACAAAAAATTAGGGTTGTCGCACGGTGTAAATATGAATGAAATTTGTCCAGAAACGGAAAGAGGCAAGCCATGTCGGCTGCGCCATGCCTCCCCCCCTTGCTCCCCTTCCTCCTCCTCGTATTTGTCTCTTTGATCCCTGATTCCATTCCCACGGCCGAGGCACTTCCTCCTATCAGATCATCGTTCGTTGATCTCACTGAAGTACGTGTTCTCACTTGCCCGTTTTTGTGAGAGAGGGAGAGAGGGGGGAGAGAGAGAAATGTCATCCGAGAAGATCACACAGTTTCACCAGGTCTCCTCCGGGGAGGGAGTATCGCTCTCGGGCGCTGATTGGTTCGCCTGCTCACATTCTGCTCTGCTGGGAGGTAGCTTTTCCTACAGTCAACATTGTCAAAAATTCAAACCAAAAGTGGTCGCTATGCTGCAGCTTGCGTTTTCAAAGAAATACAGACTATATATCAGCTCGGTGTTGACCATCACATTCTATCATAGGAGCCGATGACACCCCGGAAAAAGTGGCTGAAATAGGTGTTTGAGGGTGATGGAGAAGGGGGGTATGAAGGGCACCAAACACGCTCCCATGAGAACCGATGCCTACGCCTGTAATTCATCACCACCTGCATACACACAATCAATAGGAAGAGCTATGGCTTCACCGAACACAAGTCTTCCTACGGAGTGTGTCCCAGCCGTTGTTCCTGGTGAATGAAATCAACGCAACAATGCTGTCGATAGAAGCAATTATCTCTCAAAAAATAATTGTGAGACGGAGGGAGCGAGAGAGAGAGAGAGAGAGAGAGAGAGAGAGAGAGGGAGAGAGTCACAAATTCTAGCGCTTCCCTCCTCGTTTCCGTGCCACATTAGCGTAAACTTAATGATGCGATACGTATGAATTGAATCCCCTCATTCATTCGTTAAAGGAACGGTTCTTACTACCTTGCTCTCCAACCGCTCATTCGGTCCCAATATCACCGCCGAAAACATCTACTTCGAGGACAACCTTTCTAAGATCCCAGGTTCTCGCTCCCCCCTCCCCCTCCACCCCTCCCATTGTTACTGCTATTGCCAATAATCCTCTCCTCATCCTCATCCTCCTCCTCCTCCTCCTCCTCATCCTCCATCTTTTTTACCTTCCTTCCGCCCCTATCACACCATCCTGCTTTCTGCTCTTTCCTTGATGATGGCTAAATGCTGATGACAGATATAAATGTCACTGGGCCTCTCTTCTACACCTACTGGTTCCGCTCCGTGCTCGATGTTCGACTCGGTCGCCGACCCCCCGCCAACACAACCTGTGCCCCCCCTCCCAGCCTCCGCGTCTCGTTTCGGAGCGTCAACTACCGCGCGGACGTATTCATCAACGGGAAAATAGCTAAGGGCACGACGCCTTCGCTCGGAATGTTTCGCCGCTTCTCCTTCGCTGTCCCCGCCCCTCCCCGTGCGGAAGAAATGGAGAACTGCTCAGCAGAAGTCCGTCGTCGCGTGTCGATTGCGGCGCTGTTCCGCCCTCCCACCTTCCCGGGGAGCGCTGGGGGGCAGGGCGGTGACCACCAGATTGCGAAGAACGCCGCTGAGATGCAGTTTTCCGCCGGTTGGGACTGGATCCAGGTGGTTTTGGAACGATGTGTGCTGCTGCTGGTTGCTCGCTGAAAGTACCAGTGATGATGTGTCCTGTCAGCCCCCTTCCTCCCCCCCCCCTTCCCCATCGCGCCATTGCTGCTTCTTCACACAAATGCTGCTTCTATTTTACACAGGCAACACCTGATCGTAACACAGGACCATGGGACCGCGTCGAGATTCGCGCCTACCACAGCGGCAATGATGACCGCGTTAATAGTGGTAGTGATGATGTGGAGATGGAAGAGGGGGGCGAGGAGCGGGCTCGTTGCGATAAGAACTATCGCTACGACAGCATGAACAATGCCCCCCCCCTCATCCTCCTCTCCGATCCGCTGGCCAACACGCTGTCGATCCAGCCTGAGACGAACGATGCGGTGCTTCAGATGTCTTTGTTCGTTGAGAACAATAACGATGAGGGCCGCGAAGGTGGTGGAGACGAGCGCACCGTTACGGGGGAGCTGCTACTCTCCCTGTATGCTCCCTCCTCTTCTTCTTCCTCCTCCTTCTCGTCGTTGTCGTCGTCGTCGTTGTCGTCGATGAAACTCTTGCGGCGAGTGTCCATCAGAGTCTCCGACTTGAAGGCTGGGCAGAAGCGGTCGGTCAAGTTCCCCTCCATCACCATTCGCAATGCCTCTCTTTGGTGGCCGCACACACACGGAACCCCTTACCTGCACCGTGCGGCTGTAGAATGGCACACGTTCTCTTCTTCTTCTTCCTCCTCCTCCTCTTCTTCCTCTTTGTCCAGCAGCTGCCCTGCAGTCGTCAACCGTCACAGTCTCACGTGGGACTTCGGAATATGTACTGTGAGGAAGCGCGTGGACCCCATGCTGCAAGGACCGGTGTTCGAGGTGAACTCGCGGCGAATCTTCCTGCAGGGGGGGAACTGGATTGCCACCGACCAGCTGCTGCGCCACAGCTCCGACCCCCGCCGCTACAACGACGAGGTGCGCATGCACGCGGAGATGGGCATGAACCTGATCCGGGTGTGGGGGGGGGGGCTGGCCGAGCGCCCGGAGTTCTACGCCGCGTGTGACCGGAGGGGCGTGCTCGTGATGCAGGAGTTCTGGATGACGGGGGACAACAACGGCCGCTGGGCCGGGGACTACAGCTGGCCGCTGGACCACAACACCTACCTCGCCGCCGCCCGAGACTCCGTTTTGATGCTTCGGAGGCACGTCTCCCTCCTCTTCTGGAACTTCGGCAACGAGCTCGACCCCACCTCGCGCTCCCCCGCGCGGGACATCCGCGGGGGGCTCACGGCGCTCCTCGACCGCTTCCACGCGAACAGGCCGTACACCGCTTCGTCGATGACCAACTACACGCACTATGATCCGGAGACGTCGCTGGCGCCAAAGGACGGCCCTTACGGCTTTCTACCGCAGAGCTCGTGGTATGAGCCCAACCCGGGGCTGCTCTTTTGGAACGGCACGCGCGCGGACGGTCTGACGATCGCCTTCCAGCCAGAAACGGGAAGCGTGTCGACGCCGGTCCTCGAGTCGCTCCGGAGATTCCTCTCGGAGGAGTCTCTCGCGCGCTTCCCTAGGGATAGCGCCAATGATGTTTCTGTCGCCGCCGGCGACGACGACGACGACGTCGATGATGATGATGATGATGATGATGGCGTCGACGCCGTTTGGACGTACCACAAGTTTCTCCCGTACAACGGCGGGGTAGGTGCCTACTTCCCGCCCAGCGCCAACACCAGCGGCATCGCGGACTACGCTTTTGCTGCGCAGCTCGCGCAGCTGACGCAGTACAAGGCGCTCTTTGAAGGCTTCCAGGAGCGCATGTGGCGGCGGTACTCGGCGGTGCTGATGTGGAAATCGCAGAGCCCGTGGCCTGCACTCCGAGGCGCTTTGTACGACTCGTACCTCGCACCCACCGGCGGCTACTACGGCGTCAGGGCAGCCCTTTCACGGCAGGGGGGGGAGGGGGGGAGAGGGCACGGGGAAGAAGACGGGGCGCGGGGAAATAATGCGATCCACGTTCAGCTCAACCTTAAGAACTACACCATCGCCGTTGTGAACAAGTCGCCGACGAGCTTTTCGGGCTTGTACGTGCGCCTTGAGGCGTTCGAGATCACCGCAGCGGGCGCCCCGCGCAGGTTGAATCTGACCCTCGGCCCTTTTGATGTTCCGAGCGACTCTGTGCTCGCTGGCATCGGCCTGCCACCCCCTCAAGCAAGAGGAAACAGAAGGACACGGCCGAAGACCGCTGCGAAGGGGACAACCCAACAACAACAAGAAGAACAACAAGAAGAACAACAAATGCTGCCATTGCCATGGCCTGAGAAGGCAGGTGACGGCGCCGTCCTCCTCCTGAGGCTACGAGCGGAGGGAAATGACGGCGGCGTTCTGAGCGCGACGAACGAATACTGGCAATCCGCGTTTGATGCACCGCAGAACTATGGGAGACTTTACACGGAGCTGAGAGCAGCGAGCAGCGGCGTGACGAGGGCGGGTGGGAGCGAGGCTGATAGTGGCAGCCATGGATCTCTACTTCCTCGTCCAACCGTATCTATTCAAGTCATCAGCATCCTTCCGAGACTGCGTGTGACTGTATCGAACAAGATGCCAAACGCAATGGTAGGGAGAGGGGCTGCTGCCGCCGGGGCGGCGGCCTTCGGTCTTCGGCTCACGGTGAGGTTGATGCGACGACGATTTGGAGAAGGTGAAGATGGCAAAGACACAGAGAGGAGAAGGGAAGTGTTTAATAATGATGATGGTGGTGGTGGTGGTGGTGATGATGATGAGGGGAGCTGGGGCAGCAGCAGCAGCAGCAGCAGCTACGATGCTGGCGACGACCGACTCCTCCCTGTTTGGATATCCGATGGGTACTTCACGCTGCTTCCGGGCGAATCGAAAAACCTCTCAATACAGCTGGGCGGCGGGTTCGAGCACAGAGCGATGGATAATGAATTTGAGCTTGCTACTAGGGCTCCATTCGACGGCAGCGACAGCGACGTTGCAATGACCCGTAGTAGAACTTCCTCACGCGTGATTGCAGTGCAGGTTGATGGATGGAACGTAGATCCAGTTTTTGCGCAGCTAACATGAGGAAGCGGTTGACTGTTGGGACACACCGCCCAGCAAGTTGTTGCAGCATCCTTGGTGAGCCTAGATGTTTAAATTGGTCAATGCACAACATGCACAGCTGCAACCTCTGTTTTGTGAAGCATTAGCTTGACCCCCTTGTGTTCCCGGAAGGAAAAGCACAAAAATTGCGTACTGCGACTTTGTTCATAGAGAAACACGCACGTGCAAGATGCATTCACATGGCCTACATCTAGAGGTAGCCATCTCTCCTGCTTTCAAGCTCAATATGGCTGGCAGCTGCTCTGCCAGCTGTGTGACATCGCGCATTCCACAGGCACCCTCGTTTAGTCACGTAGCTGTGTCATCTGTGCTGAGTGGCTGTTCACATGTGCACACGGACACATGAGCTGTGCGTGTGTGCAGGTCAAATGAGTGCATGCACAGCGATATGCAGCGAAGCGATCTGCCATGCATGACACGCAATGCTGGACTGATTCACTTGTGCGCATCTGGCAGCCCCAGCTGCGCTGCACTTGCTGCACTTGTGCACGTGTCCACAGCACACATTCACGTGTCCATGGTTTTCGTGTTTTTCACGAAAGCTTTTCTTGCACAATTGTTTGCCATGGCTAGTTTTCCACACTCAAGTGACGTTGATCAAAAGAGAAGACTCTTCAGATTGCCCGTGATGCGCAAAAAAAAAGCAAGCACGTCAGTGCGCGTGAGTGACTGGTGACTAGGAACTTTTGCAGCAGGTGCATTCGTGCCAAATCTTTGGCCTTGCTGGATGCACAGCCACAGTGGATTTGAGTTGGAAGCTCTAGAAGCTGCACGTGTGAAAACACAGGGCAGATGTGAGAATGACGTGAAGTGCACGAGACATTCCGGAGCTGCTCAGCACAGCAACGATGTGAAGGTGATCACGTTTTGGTGCGCTGTGGATGACAGCAAACACGCGGCACCTTCTCAGGTGTCCTTCTGCAGCCGAACACGAAGATCGGTGCCTTGCCAGGTTGAGATGCTTGTCCACTCCACCGCTGTCCAACTTGGTGGTTGTCTTTGTGACGCAGCTGTGGGTGGATTGGAGGGTGACTGCCGAGCGCACTTGCAGCGGTGGCGACCGAACACCCCGCTCGACAAGAATTGACGATCGTGCTTGAAGTCGAAGATGTGGCCTGGACGTTCAAATCGTGTTCACGTTTGCATGCACGTGCACGCACACACACGATGCATGCTTGTCTGTGCAAACGTGTGCACGACTCACGGGGCTTCTTCTGAGTGCACAAGGCCCGACCTCGATCTGGACGGCAATCAACCTCCAGGTTCTTCAGGACCGCGCAGTGGTTGTTGCTGCTGCCTGTGGGGAGAGGAAGCAAGCAAGAGTGAAGGTCCAATCATCATTCCTTCGCACTGCTGCTGTTGGACAGACAGCCACTGAGATCATTGGCTCACTCTAGCGCGCACTGCCGGCAAACTTGAGCCTGGAGCCCATGATGTCCCCGGCTTTGCAGCAGGAGTGCTCGTGGTTGATAGTCCTGCTGTGCCCCCCGTCGTTGAGCCTGAAGCTCGTCATGGGGTGAGTGAACGGGCAGCGAGGGGCCTGTCTGTCAAGGTACACATGGGAGCCACTCTTTTCAGTGTCCCGCGTCGCAGCCTCCAAGCACCCGCTGCCCTGCCGACAGCATTGAAAAGCACATGCCAGCGTATCGTGCGTTGGCCGGTAGAGCTGCATCCGTCCAAGGAAGCTAGGGGTGTTGGTGTCGGGGGTGTTCGGGCATTCGATCCTGTGCGGGGCAAACGCGATGACATCTCGCCCGCCTCTCCAGTCCTGAGCCCATCTAGCCATGTCGTCGTGTCGGCACACCAGAACGATGATCGGCGGTCAGGTTCGCGCTCGCAGCCCATCCGGTATCGAATGGAAGAGCCTTGCTTCTGCAGCTGGAGAGAAGCCATCAAAGAACCACTTCCACACCCCGCCGCCTGCCGATCAAGGTACACCAGTTCGTTACCTCCTTGACGTGTCCATGAGTTTATCCGAGTGGAGGCCTGGCTTGTGTTGGCGAAGGTCACTCCAGAGCAGGAGAAGTCATACTTGATGGTGCTGCGGCTGCTGTCCCGCAGCTGGATTGACCTGAAGGCCATCCCGACCGGGCATTGCAGATGGTGACGAACCAGCGATTCTGCGTAATTTGAGCTCTGCCGGGGGAGGGGGGAGGAGAAGGGAGTTAGGGTCTGAGAGCGAGTGAGATCATTTTGGAGAACGTGCCTTTGCGTTGCTTGGGTGGATCCATGCACTTCATTTAAGGGGAATAAGGTGCAGCACGTGTAGTCATAGGCGATGAAATTCGGGTCCGGCCTAATGAGTCTGAAAGCCGATAACCAAGCGTTGCAACCTAAAAAGCGTGGCCGAAGCTTAAGAACAGAGCATTCTTGTTGTTAGCTTTGGGGTCAATTGTTTGTACCACACTGCACATCGGGGTAGCGATGTTGCAAGAAATCTAGGCCTTGGCCATTAGAGGTACCAAAGAAAGCTGCACGGGTCGATCGACTCACGCAGTACTGCCCGAATTGGGATCCGCATACACTTGTAGTTGTAGCGAATACTATCTCCAACACGTTCGAGCTTGAAGGATTTTATGGAGCCAATGGAACAGCTTACTTGATGCCTGTCAAGATACTGATACTCGTTATTTCCCTTCGGCGTTAGGCTTGTCTCCCGAGTGCTCACAACAGAATCCTGTGGGCGATACTCCAAGGCCTCGCGGCAAGTATGCTTGTAGGAGATCACGGGCTGCTGAGGGAGCGGACGGTATTCGAGGCGGAACCCTTTTCAGAAAAGACGATCATAGTAGCGAGTAGATTTTGGTTCTATAAGGATCTCTCACCATTCAGAGCAGACGGAAATTGCGTCATATCGCACTTGGGTTCATGCTGGGTAAGTGCTAGAAAGTTTCCCTGGCGCGAGCGAAAAATGGTGTTTCGCGTATGACACCGGCTGCTTGTGGAGAGAGTGGGGAGTAGACAGCAGAGAGCTACAATCTTACCGTTGAGCATTTGTAAAAGGTGAAGAGAATGAAACAATACTGTGCGAGCTTGTATCTCGAGCCAAATCTTTTTGAGTTTTGAGGCCTTCCCGAAGCCGGTACATGCCAGTTCAGAGGGAACGGCATTGGTTTCATTACAGCGACATGTCCCCAGACGCACATAAAGTTAGAAATAAGAAGTTACAATTCACTTTTCCTGGAAACTGCTGGGAAGGAAGAGTTTTCGCGCTCGAGAACGGCAATTACGCGATGTTTGAGAAGGTCGCAAGGTGGTGATGGCATGCGTTTAGGATGTTCAGCGCATGTACAAGCTACAAGCTGCACCGTTTCTGCGAGTACTCCTGTGCAAGCTAGTAATCGACTCTCACAGTGCGCGTTCGATGTTGTCGCGATATGGAAATGCCTGTCGTTCGGGTTATCCCACAGGGCTGATCTTTTGTCCTGATACGTGGCGTGACACATTCCGAAGGCTGCTGATCGTGATGATGTGCACGTTGTTTGGCCAGGCCAGAAGACGTTGCTGCCTGCGGAGCTGATCAGGTCGGCGGATCTTCACACTCCGCTCCACTTTGTCAACTCGGATCGAACCCCTCGAACACGTAGCGCATTGAGACCAGAAGCAACTTTCACATGCAGTCTTTCACGTCTACATGTTCCAACGTGCAATCTGGATTCCATCTCCATTATGGTGCAGATAAACAGTCGGTTGGGATCTTATATCCGGCCCTGTGCAAATCAGATTCGTTGTTTGTGATCGTGCAAGGTAACGAAAAGGGATTTGAGAAGATTACGGAGGACACAAAAGAAATCCAAGTTTCTGTGAACCTCGTGAAAGTGGGAGAGCCACTCGTGATTCAGCGTGAGGCAGATTCGTTTCCCGCAACAAGCTCAATTTTCCTAGCGACAAACTGCGATGACAACGCTCTATTAAACGTAATGAAGCGTGCGTCGTCTATTTCTTGCTCAGAGGCCCATTTGCCTGATTTAGCCCCTCTTCTGAAGCAACTTCCAAAATCAGCCAATCCTCCAATAGTCTATGCTGCGACGAATAAGCAGGTCGGAGAATTGGCAAAGGAATTAGCAGGCCGCGTAAGAATCAGGCGAATGGCTCTAGATCGCATTGTATCCCAACAAACCTTTACCTCCGATGGTAGAATTTTGGTTGAAGCAGAACCGTGGGAAGGACATATTGCCATCTTCCCAACCTTAGAGCTTCCGGATGAAGAAGGTTCCTCTGATAAACTTTTCCTTCAAAAAACAAATGAAAACGACATGAAAAGGCTTTCATTTAGAGAGAAATTTCCTCTTTGTGGAAGAAATGTTGCGACCATCTCGGATAAGTTTTCCGCAAGCGTTTTCGCTATGAAACAGCTTCAGTTCTCTGCAGCTTTGCTTGACTATACTGTTAATGTGAACTCACAGAATGAAGTTTTAAAAAAAGTCCAAAGGCGACTTCAGCATGTATACGTGGTGATGAACAACTTTGGAAATATTTGTACTGAAATTCCTGATCCTTTGCAGCTGTCTGAATCGATGTGCCGTCCACAGTATATTGTTCCAGTGTTGAAATCTTCAATAGTCGACATGGTACAGGAAATTCGAATTACATGCAACGAGGCAGCAATTATACAATTGTCTCATAGAAAGCATCACTAGCTGTAGGGATGGCAGTAATGAAGACCATTCAGACTTCGGCCTCGATCATTTTGATTTATAGATTCTCTTGAGTATCAAGTACCTTTTTCATACCTTGCTAATGCTCAAATTGTATCAAGAGGAGCTATTTTCAAAACACCGGCTTGGTCAAAGTACGCGTTAAGTCTGGCTGGTGAAAATGACGAGCCTATTATATAGCATAGGCTCATGCTAGCATGGACGACAAATATAATTTGTAAAAAATGACAATCCGCCATATTTTAGGCTAACAGTGCACATCCTAGATTGCATGGACACAAGTACGTATACAGCAGAGCGTAAGCCACAGCTTCAGTAGAAGCAAATTAAATGCGTACATGTTGCTCTAACTAGCTAAAGCTTGTCCGTTATATTGCATAAGCACACCGCGACATAACATTTTGCTACTTGCGTTGCAAAAGCAGCATGCACAATGCTAGAATGGTTAATTGTTGCAAATCTGGCATTGTGAACGAACACACCCGCCACGAGCTAGCGAACTGCGATGAACGAAGCCTTGGCACGCGCATTCAAATCCAATAAATGCTTCGAATATTTTCGGAGAATAATATAATAAAGATAAAATTCGCAAACTATTAAGTGTACGGCACTAGGATATAACAGATGTGATCCAATCACGTGTAGAAACTGCCGCCTGCATCCATTTTTTCAGCTTCACGCTTTGTGTAACAATCGCCACCGCGGGCGGCTAGGACTAGCCCCAAATGTCTAATGATCACTCACAGCCTGGTAGGCAACCATGTTTGGAAGTGGATCAGAAGGAAATGTGGTGAGATCGCTGCCGCAACATCGAGGTTGAGGAGCCAGGCTAGTCTGAGTTTGGGGTCCACTATGACCGCCGTCGCTGCTTTCAACATCATCGTCCGTATATATGGTTCTATTCGTCAAGTGGCTCTCGGGAGTCTTTGCACACAAGATTGAGCAGCAGTTGTTCATGCACCCTTTGTCGTACGGGTTCTGGCGAGTGATCCAAGTATCTTTCATCTGCCATACACAGTAAGCAAGTGGACACAATGCATCAGGGAATGACAAGGCTTAAGAAGAGATACGACATATACACTTATACATATTTATCTACCTGTTCGTTCGTAGTTTGGTTATATATGATGAGCTGAAGGTGGTAGAATGCAAGATTTGCAACGGCCAGGAACACCAAGAATGTGTAAGCGGCTATAGCGACGCAGATTTGCCTGAAATACGGAGATAATCAAATGTGAATAAAACATGGATGTGCGAATGTAGTATACAGGTGTATTTTGCATGAAAATCGATTGAGTAAGACCTTTTCTGGAAAGTTTGCATGAGATCGTTGCCTTCGTTATGGGTGACCACGATAAGGTAGATGCACAGGCCAAGTAGATAGACGGACAGTGCGGTGATGGCGAATAGGAAAAGTATGAAATATTTGTAGTTTCTGCAGGAGGGAGGGGAGGGAGGGAGATCGAGAAACAAACAAGAATAAGAACGTGTTCGGAAATGATAGTCGTAACATTCACCCTAGCAGTCATACAAGTCACCCACTCTACTAAAAACGAGAAATCTTTGGGGATGAAAGGGAATCCGTGAATGCTCCACTGACCTGGCCCCTATGCAAGTTCCTACCCACGGGCAGTGGTGATCAAATCGCTCCACACAATTGTCACAGTATCTGCAGTGCTTGGCCCTCCGTGGACGAAATATCTTACACGTTTCTGAATATACGTAATCACCACGCAAATCCCCTTCAGCGATCTCCAAGAGGGATACGACGGTCGATTCTCAAAAAAAAAAAAAATGGAACGGGGATTCGAACCGCAGAATGTAAGCGGAGCTCCGTCCACGTCGAAGTCGTCGATCGGGATGACCGGAACGCGCCCAGTAGTATTTCTAGGAATGATTCCCGGATCCATCATACCGGCTCGAAGCAGCCCATACTGGGCGAACCCGTAAATTACCGAGGTGAAGATCGTATGCCAAATGCTTATTTCTTTGTATCTGTGTTTCGGAGTAATCACGGGAGAAAATGTTTACATGTTCGAGATATAGTGAAATCATGCAAGCTTGGATCGTTCCATATATCTCCCTTATCCCAAACGCAATCATTCCTCCTCTCAAAAAAATACGGCTTACGTTGTGAGAACGAAGAGAACGAACGGGCCGATCGTGAGGACATTTGTAATTAGAAACCAGAAGGGGTTAGACCCTAGAATAATGAAGCCCCCGCAACAGAAGGTGTTAACGCCTGACCACTCCTGATCCTACAATTAATTCAATCAGAAATTAGAAGTAGTCATGCGAATTCTCCAATAGAAAGAGAGTAGGTGTTATTTACGACCTGCAGTGTGTAGTAGTTATTTCTCATCACCCTTCCCGCGTTGTAGTGTGGATAATCGCTGGATCTAGTATGAGCCTTGAGATAGGTCTCTTCTGTATCGATGTGTTGATGAGCAAACCTTTGCTCTACTGGATGGTGGCTCGAAATGAAGGGATTCGTGCTGCCAGGAGTTGATCCTAAAGATGATCCGAACGCGCCGCTACAGGTTGTGGTGGTAGTTTCTTCCCCTCGCAATTCAGATGTTCCTAATTGATGTTGGTTCTCCTTTCTCCGCCCTCCGAAAAAATATCCTTTCGTTGTTGCAGCTGAGTTTTCCTGGACGTAGTGTTGGTGCATACGGTAAACCGTTGCTTACCTCCTATACCCCTAACGCTACTCTTCTCTCAAGAAGAAGTGGCCATCGTTAGGAGGCAAGCCTGTATATTTCAATGGTTATTCAGGTTATCTCTGAGGTGTGCATTCTGTACACAGACGAGATTATGCTGAATGGTGACATTCTGAATTCGTGAAAGCTACCACTAACCTACGAATCCTGGGGAGAAACTACCATGTGTCCCAAACAGACAAATTGAAAAATAATTTATTTTATATTCTTGAAAATAGAATTGGGTAAAATAAAAGCAGCATGTTTTAACTGACGCCAGCCATGGGGGGCGGTATGTTTTCCCATACTTACTCTCTTCCTCCCACGAAATGATAGCCCTTTTCAGTCTAAAGTATTGCCACATTTCTGTCGAGATACATTTATTTTATGAAATGCGACAATACATAGAATTGATTTTAATATATTTATCTTCCAAAAAGCAAAATTTGAAGTAGCGCATTCGTAAAAATTATCTCTTATTTCAACCAGCCTTTCTCGTTGCCCTGCAGCGAAATGGTATCATCGAGAATTTTTTTTTGGGTTGCTAATTTCTGCAAAATTAGTTAATTTTTATTGTCGCAATACAAGAATAACATGAAAAATATGAACCAGTGATTATTGGATGCTTTTAAGATCTTAATTCCGAGCAAATATTTCGGTTTGGAAAAATTAATGAGAAAGTTTATGAACGTCAAGTCTGCCTCTAGCCGCTCTAGCCACGTTGGAGAGTATGTTCAGATCCAAATAATGAAATTCGGAGATTTGAAATTAGAGTAACATTGTCTATTTTATGAATGATTATTTCCTTTTGAGCGTGGTAATATGAATATTGCCTCTACATACTCAACACAATTATCGATTCAGTTATATAGTAAATTGTATTTTTATAACATTCATATAGTAGAGGCATTTTAATATGAGATATAAAATAAATATTGTCGTTCTATCTCCTTATGGCACTATCAAATTTCCTAAAATGTCGGTTTTCGGAGGAAAGCTTTTAGATTGAGTGTGTTTCAGAGTTACTTTCATTTTCTACTAAGAAACTTCCACCGTGTTTAAATGAGATACGACAAAGAAATTGAGTTCTTTATTCTAAAATGGTATGCGTATTTAAGGTGCTTGCTTCTATGCCAAAGCATTCCCGGCCTGCTTAATGTCTATGTCAAGACGAAATGAAAAAGAGTGTTCAGAAATAAGGAAGCGTCATGACAATGAAGTTGTCGCATAATAGAATTACATTGCTTCCTGTCGGCGAAATCAGCTTCTTCAAACTCTGCCTTGCCAGAACTGTCCTCCGCCTGCTGGATCATTCTTCCATTTGCCCCTCCAATCGGCTACAGAGAGGCCTCGTATGAAATTCTATTCCCGACAATTTGAAATAAGACTAAACGTTTGTGCGCGTGCGTGCATATGCATCTGACTTGGCCTTGGTTCGACAAATTTCTTATAGATACGAGCGAAATAAGCCAGCCGCCAATCTCTGCCGATCGCCTTCGATACTCCTGCCGTGCACCCGGTGAGAGAATTGGGTCCCATCATGTCGTGGCAAAATGAGAAGCAGCTTAAAGAGGTAAAAGAAACAACATGCTGCGATCTCTTGCTCGCAAGAATGACGATAAACTTGCAAGAGCATCATAATTAAGTTCCAACGCAATATTTTCTTGCAGGTTCTGGGCATGCTGCACGCATCTCTCAGGGGAGACAACGAACAGCAGATGAAAGTTTACAAGGTACGCTCACGGAATGAAACAAGAGTCCAGACATTGTCCTATCTTTTTAAAAAAAATTCTATCATCGATTCACAGAAACTACAGCAGCTCCGAGGTAACCAAGAGTTCAACCAGTACCTCGCTTTCATCATCTCTTCGATGAAAAAAGAGCCGGAACAGATACGACAACAAGCAGGACTACTCCTCAAGAACAACATCCGTGCGGAGAAAAAAACTAATTAGCCATTGAATATGTGTCCAACATGCCTTGCAGATGCCGTGTGCGTGTTTGCATCTGCACGCGCCCGAAAAACTCACCACCATCACCACCTCAGACGAATCTTACGAAAGAATGGACCCCAAAGTGCGCAACTACATAAAACTGAAGGTGCTGCAGACGATCGGTGACGAGAGCAAGAAGATACGGAAAACCATTGGCCACGTAAGATTACACGCATATCGAGCACTCGCTCACACACACGCAATCGTATGGGGTTTGAGGAAGGGTTGAGAAAGTGTATAAGCTATTTCTTTATAACTATTTTTCATCTCCCTTATGTATGGATATCGCGGGAGACCAATGGCAATATTACACCCCCTTCCTCTTACCCCCTGCCTCTTAACCCCGGCAGCAATGACATGAAAATCCACCATCCACTCACTTCCCTCTTCTGGTTGTTGTTCTTCTATAGATTGTGACGACTGCGGCTTCCAAGGACAAACTGAAGGGCTGGCAACCTGTGCTGAAGGAACTACTCAAGATGCTCGAATCGAATAAGTACGAACACGTGGATGGGGCATTTAACGCGCTCTGCAAGATCTGTGAGGTAGTATCAGCAGCCTTTATCCATCTCTCGTGTCTTTGTTAAAACCATCCAAACAACCGAAAACATAACGACCAAAAACTGTTCCAACAGGATGAGCCAGAGCGCCTCGATAGCCAGGACCTCGGGAGGCCCCTCAATACGATGCTTCCGCTATTCATCAAGTTCTTTGTCCACCCAAAGGAGCCGATTCGGAGGTAGTATGAGGTGGAACGGAAGAAGACAACACACACACACACACGCGCGTTAGAGAGAGAGGGAAAGGAAAGGGATGGGGGCGGAAAGGAGGTCCATAATATACTCCATCGCAGCTGTATCCTCATAGATATGAAAATTACTTTTTGTAGATACGCGCTCGGTGCCGTAAACCAGTTCTTGGGGCCAAACATGCCGCAGGCACTCAGGGCAAATATGACCGGCTATCTCAAGGGCCTCTTCGTTCTTACGAAAGACTCCTCTGTGCAGATCCGTAAACGCATTTGCCAGGTAATGTGCATCATTTGTGTTTTAGGAGAGTATTGACCACTGCGTTTCCGCCAACGTTTCCACCATCAAGATCATTCACCAATCTACCCCCCTCCCCTCCCCTCTCCGCAGGCGTTCGTGCTGCTGCTAGACAACGAGGTGAATGCGTTGCTGCCACACCTCAAGAAAGTAATGGAGTTCATGATCACGTCGACGGGCGACAAGAACGAGGAGGTGGCGCTCGAGGCATGCGAGTTCTGGACGTCGGTGTGCGAGCAGCAGGTGCACAACAACCTCGATCCCGCCATTCTGAACTCCTACCTTCGGGTGCTTGTGCCGATTCTGCTCAAAGGGATGGTGTACAGCCCGTTGGACCTCATCGGGCGCATGGGGGCGGACGAGGACGACAGCCATGTTCCGGTATGTTTTTTGCCGTAACATAAGCATGCCTTCGTGTCCCCTTGGCTCTCTCTCATTTCTGCTGTTTGTTCGTCGCATTACCTCCCTATGTGTGCTGTGTATTGCATCTGTTTTCCTGCGTGCGTTGTCGTGGGATGCGATGATTCACCTCGACCGCCACTATCACCGTCGCCATCACCACCATGTCATCATTACATCATCATCATCATCATCATCATCATCATCATCATCGTTTTCGCAACAGGACCGGGAGCAAGATATCGCGCCGCGGCACCACTCTGCCAAAGTCAGTTCGTACAACGGCAGTGGGGGGGACGACTGGGACGACGACGACGAAGACGCGTCGGACTGGAACCTGCGCAAGTGCGCCGCGGCTGCGCTCGACACTCTCGCCACCGTCTACAAGGATGAGCTGCTACCCTTTCTCCTCCCCATGCTGCAGAAATCGCTCGATAAAAAGACGGAGTGGCAGATTCAGGAGGCCGGCATTCTCGCCTTGGGCGCCATTGCGGACGGCTGCTTCTCTGGCGTATCGAAGCACCTGCATCACCTAATACCCTACCTCATCGGGCAGCTCAAGCACCCGAAGCCGCTCATCCGCAGCATAACGTGCTGGACGCTGAGTCGCTACGCGAAGTGGGTCGTCAAGGGCAAGGACGACGATGAAAAGTAGTAGTAGTTGTAGTAGTAGCAGTACATGTCTGTCATTGCTGTTATTGTTTGTTGAAGTAGTCAGAAAACAGAAAGGTTTGGCCGACGTCGATATCTTGCCCCAGCAATGATATATTTCACACAAACCACCATCCTAACCAAACACACATATTCTCTCTCTTTGATGTCCGAAAAGGTACTTCAAGCCGTTGATGGTGCAGCTCCTTCAGCGGGTTCTCGACAAGAACAAGGCCGTGCAGGAAGCGGCCTGCTCGGCGTTCGCCATCTTAGAAGAGCAAGCGAGAGGGCGGCTGGTTCCGTACCTCGAGCCGATCCTGAAGAACCTAACGTTTGCGCTGCAGAAGTACCAGGCCAAGAACATGCTTCTGCTTTACGACGCAATAGGTAGAGCCTCCCCTGCCTCCCCCCCCCTCTCCAACCCCGCGCGTGTGCGCGTGCGTGGCTTCTGATATCTCCTGAAAAGCAGAAGACCCCCCCCCCCCCCCGTACGTACACCTCTTATTACTACTTAGCTCACCACCCGTATCGTATCCATTAGGCTCGCTCGCAGAGGCGGCTGGTCCTGCGCTGAATCGCAAAGAGCTCATCAAGATCTTGATGCCACCGCTGATACAGCGTTGGAACAAACTAGACGACCGTGATAGAAACCTCTTTCCAATAGGGGAGTGCCTCTCAGCCATCGCGGTTGCTGTTCGGTCCGGGTATGCGAAATGATATTGAGTAGGATAAGGGGGGTGGCAAGGGGAGGATATGAGAGGGCGAGTAGATGAGAAAGAGTGCTGTGCAGCGAAAAACATTGCTACGGATGTCCAGCCTGCACTGCGAGGCGGCTCAGTTTGCCTCGTAGCTCGTCGTATAACATCGGCGTCTATTGTCCCGGAAAACAAGTCGTGTAGCAGAAATGTTGCTTTGAATTTCTCTTGTCTTCATTCTACGCCTTGCTCCCCCCCCCACCCCCCTCCTTACAGGTTCCTGCCATTCGCGCAGCCCATATTCAACAGATGCCTTCAGATCATCCACAACACTCTGGTCGAGCAAAACCGAGTCCGTAAGATGGGGGAGAACGCCCGCCTAAGCTACGATCACGGTAAACGTGTATGAAGTAGCAGAAACATGCAGCGGAGCCGCGTCGTTTTTCATGGAAATTACCCGATGATTTTTGTCCCCCGAACGGCGACACCGCTATCGTTGCGGAACCACAACTATCGGCGTAGTTTTCTCAGTCCGTACTATTATCGTCCCCTCCCTCCCCCCATGGATATTTTTCTGATTGCATATCAATCTTTGGATTTGTATCTTCTTTCCTTTGTGACTGTGGTGGCAGCTGCCTCCTCCGAGAAGGAGTTCATCGTGGTTTCCCTGGACCTACTAGCAGGTAGCAGCAGAAAGTAGTCGTAACAGTCGTAGTCAGAGAGCAATGCGGGGGTGATACAGCAGCAGCAGTAGAAGTAGTATCAAGTAGCTATATACGTATCCGCCATCTCGGACTATTATTATTATCAGTTGCTGTTACAGCACCCGTCGATCAACCAATGAACGGATCGATCATTCGTCTTCGTCATCGTCGTTCGTTCGTTAGGGATTGCGGACGGGCTGGGTAGTTCGGTGGCGTCGCTCGTGGGCAACAGCAAGTGCCTGATGCTGCTGTTCGAGTGCCTCAAGGACCCCGATGGCGACGTCCGCCAGAGCGCGTTCGCGCTCCTCGGAGACCTGGCCAGGGCGTGCATAGGGCACCTGAAGCCGCACTTCGACAAGTTTATCCCGATCTCCGCCGCCAACATCGACCCGCACAAGTCCTCGTCGGTGTGTAACAACGCGTCGTGGGCGCTCGGGGAGATGGCCTTCCATGCTGGCGGGAACGACATGGCCAAGTCCGGAACACAAACGACACACGCACGCATGCGCACGCGCGCACGCGCGATCGCGCGATTGTTATTGATGATGTGATGAGAATGGTCGAGTGAGGGAGGAGCTGATTGGATATGATAAGAGAGCAGTCTATCAAACTGTCCGTCCTCAAATAATAAGTCTGTCCGTCTTCAAATAACGTTCTGATCAATCCCCCCCGCTACCTATATTTGACTAGATATATCCCCGGATTGATGCAAAGATTGGTGCCGATCCTCAACGGCGCAGTGAAGGATTATAATAACCCAAGCTTGATGGAGAATGCCGCAATCACCATGGGGAGACTCGGGCTAGTGTCGCCCGAAATCGTCGCACCGCATCTGCACCATTTTTCCAAGGCATGGTGCAACAACTTATGCCGCATACTGGATCCGAAAGAACGGGAGCACGCCTTCCGCGGTCTGTGTAGCTGCATTCACAAGAACCCGAAGGTCGGTCGGTCTGCCGTTCGGCCGTACAGTGGCGGTGTATGTTCTAGTATGTTTGTGTGTGTGGTGTGTGCATATTTTTGAACAATTTGATGACTCTTCATATTCATTAAACGTACAGGGTATTGTAAACGCGGTCCCCGAGCTGATCATCGCCATAGCGTCCTGCTCGCAACCCTCGGAGGGCATGGCAAACATGTTCCACACTATTCTCAAGGGGCTTCACCAAATGATGGGCGCAAAGTGAGTGCACAATCTGCCGCAGCAGTCACTAGTCTATTGGATGTACTCTATCCGAAATTTACCACATATGTTCTATATGGATTTGAGGTTCTCAGAGTTAGTAATTTCTCACCTCCGTCATGTCAAAATTGAAAAAAATTATTTTGGATGTTGTCCCCCTCGTGGCAGCGCATCATCATAGTCATCTCTACCGCCACACTACTACCACGTTGATCATCACCATAATCATCATTATCATCATCATCATCATCATCATCATCATCACTTAGGCTAGGGAATGGGTGCAACCAGAAGGCCTTCCAGTTCGTAATGGAGCGCTATCGGGTGGCGGTGCGGTGATGCAGCACAGGAATTACTTGATGCGACAAGGGGAAGAAAAAGAGCGGCGAGAGGATGAGGAAGAGGAGCGGAGGGGGGGTTTAAGCGAAGTAGATGTGTAGATGGGACGATGACAGCAGCTACCCTAATTGTCTCGTATTTAGTCAACTAGCTGCATTGCTTTTTCTCATTCTCTTTCCTTGTTGTCCTTTCGGGAGTACGACTATGTTCCTTTCTTACTGAATACTCGCCAGCGTTAGCTTTACCTTCCACCGACCACGCGTAGTATTGTAAGTAACTTGTCCTCCCGTACACACCTTCCGGACACTCTTCGGACATTCGGACAGTATTATTTTTATCCGGGTGATATTTGTGGAGCGGTACTCATTACCGACAGCGGTAGTTAAATGTAGTGGATAGTAGTAATTATAGTAGGATTAATCGATGAATTATAATTAATAGAATCAGTAGTAGTGCTACTACCGTTGTTTTATTAGATGGTAGTAGTAGTAGTAGTAGTAATAATAAAAGTAGTAGTAGTATTAGAAGTAGAAGTAAGTAGCAGCTCATGTACTAATAGTAGGAGCAGCACACAATAGCAGGTGGTTTTGATAGTATCAAGTCAACCTGAAAATTGGTTTTTAAAAATAACAGTTGCTGTAGGTATTACACGTAACTAATCATGGTAAGTAGTAATGATTAAATTTATGTACGTACGTATGTATGTATCTCTCTGAAATTAATATTATATTTGTGTAATGAGACGTTTAACAGTTGTTGAAGAGCTCACTCTCTGTCACATTTTCAACACGACTGTTGCATCGATTTTTCTGAACATCACTAGATCTAGAGATCATGCAAAACTTTGCCGTGCATGCCCAAAAATGCCGCCGCCAAGCTAGCTAGCTAGCAAGCACGGACCGATCGCATGAGACGCATTGCGAGATTGCAATCCTCATGTCTGAATGTTGTCTGGGAAGTCGATGACAAAAGTTGGTTTGTTCTCTGCTGCGTCCATTTGTCTAGTCCTAGAGTTGTTGTGGCGATGACGCGATGACACAAACGACACGCTAGCACGTTCCAAGCTGCCTGCATCGCTAGATCGCATGCTGACATGCCAGTGTGGCGTAGTGCCGTGTCTGCATGCCAGCATGTGTGTTGACATCCACCTTGTGATGCGTAGCAATGGCTGACTTGGAGTAGTCGCTGCAATGCTTGGCTGCAGCAGAACAGAACATGTCGCAAGAAGGTTCGCAGAATGTTCCGCAGCGCGCTCATGGCATTGCTGCATGCACAAGTCGCGACATGCAATTCAAACACAGCTCAATTGACCATCGACCCACATCTGGCTTCCACAAACAAGGGAAACCAACACCCATTCACCATGGCACAACCATCACGCAAGGAACTGCGCTTGGCGATCATCAATGCCATTGATGCATTCGCGCAGGACCCGGACGACGTCAAAGCACGGGAGGAAATGCTCGTCGCGCTGCGAAACGGGAAAGCAACCAAGCTAGAACTCGCGCTGATTCGCGGTGCCCTGATCAAGGAGCACGACCAATTCACGTTTGACGCCGCGGCCGAAGAGGTGGCGACGCATTTGTCCACGATCAGGCCGCCCACCAGGATCATCACGGCATGGAGGGACTTGTTCCAGCCTGCGACGAACAGCAGGAACTCCAACGTTGGTGACGATGTGAAGGCGCCTGCAGTGGAAAACAAGTCAAGGATCATCAAACCCACGGCAGTGAGCAAGGTCACGTTGAACCCACCCACTTGCGATGGATCTCGCGGAGAGGCACGCCGATGGTGGACAGACACCAAGGACAAACTCGAAGAAGCATGTCCAGACGCGAACGACGCAGCGAAGACCACCTGGCCAATGTTGATGAAGAAATCTTCAGAGAACACACACAAGTCAGGAAGCGAGCGCGTCAATCAATTGAAAATGGAACACGAGGTGCAAGGGGGCACCGATGTCCACGCGCCAATGGAGGAGTTCGTTGGTGAAATGGATCTCAACTCTCTCCCCATGCTGCTGAATGAATGGCGAGCTGTCGACAGGCAAAAGGATTCCGAGACTGCAATTGACCACCGAACGAGGTGCGCAAATCTAGTCCGAGACCCAGGTTGTCAAGGATGCAAGGTCACTGAGGAACAGAAACTTGCGACATTCAAGAATGCGTTGTCAGTGCAATTGTCCCTCTGCGCCGCGCTTGCGCCCGCAACACGTCGCGCAATGTCGGAGCAATCAACGGAAAACACAAACCGGCGCCGTCGCCGGTGTGATTCCTGCCCAGTCTCAACAATTGCGAATGCCAGAACTCCGTCTGAAACATCACCCGACCAGGCAACACCACCTCGACGCTGTCTTGCCTCTCCCTGCCTCGCACCGACACCTCCCCAGGGTCGCTGCTTGCTCTTCGTCCTCTTCGTGTCTCTGCCTCTGCTTCCTTTCGGCCCACCGCCGATTGGTTCAATTGCGGAGGTGTGATTGCCGTTCACCAACTGCAATCCCCTCCGTTCACTGGACTCAATTTGACACGGAGGCAATCCCCTCCGCTCGCTTCCCTCTGTGTCGATCAAACGGAGGCAATCCCCTCCGTTCAATCCCCTCCCTGTTGACCATTTGTTGATGATGACAATGTGCTTGCTGCTCCTGTCGCAGCCCCCTTTGGCAACCAACTTGTCACCCCCGCACCATCACGACAACCGCTTGTCGCAATGTGACAACAATGATGCCAATGATGACAATGACCGCAACGACAACCGCTCGTCGCAAGGCCGGTCACGCCGCTCGTCGCAAAGCCGGTTGCGTCCCAAGCGCCCCCTGCCAACGGGCCGCTGAACAGGCGCCAGTGTGGGCGCCAATGTTGCCAAACAGGCGCCAATGTGGGCGCCAATGTGACAACAATGGGCGCCCATGAGCGCCACGCTGTGTCCGCATGTCCGCCGCAACCAGGCGCGACATGCATGCATGCATGCATCAGGATGATGCATGACCACATCATCCCCCCTTTCTTTTGAGTTCGCAAGAACTCAAGACGATGTGCAAGGTCCGTGGTGAGCCGGCCTCCTGCTCATTTTCCCCTCCAGTGCGGGAGGTCCGTCCTCGTCTTCTTCCCCACTGCTCGAAGACTCAGACGGTGAGGAGTCACCACTTTCCTCATCCGAGCTTGTGGTCAGTTTGCGACCACCAAATGCATGTAAGCGCGCATGTACATGCATAGCATAAATGGTAGTGCATGCTGTGCTTTATTATATCTTACATTTGCATGTGAGCATGTTTATATAGGTTCAGGCTATCGTTCCTGTGCCTTAGTTAGTCATATAGGGGCATGTAACGTGAGTTACATGCCCGGAAATACAGTTATAGGAGGGGGCACGTGCAACTGGGAACATCCTTCTCGGTTGTTTCCCCAACCGTGGATGTTCCTAGGAGCACCCTCGGTATTTTACTTACGACATGGAGTCGGCCTACGTATTGTAATATTATAGGGGAAAATGGCCTACATTTTCCCTAATATTTTGGGCAACTGCTGCTGCGTAGCATGTTGCTGCTGGGGACGCTGTGTGCCCAGCACATGATGTGTATTGGCGCGCAACGCGCTAGTTTAGCACACTCTAAAAGACCCGCAAGCAAGCGGTAAGCTTTCTCCTTTGGTAGTTTGCTCATGCATGCTCATGTCATGTTATCTATTCAACAGGGTTTTAGTTTTGTGGATTTAAAGCATTGTAAAAGCATACATTGCACAGTTGTGTTGTTAGCGCTGCGCAATACAACTACACTGGTAGCGGACGAACTACGTTGAACTATGGATCAAGGGAACTTATTTGGGTCTCAGGAGGAGACAAGTGACCATGTTGGGGAAGCTGAGGGCAAAGGGACCGAGATAGGAAATTCGGAAGTTTCGACGGGAGGCTATGGGCTTCGGGATGGCATCCCGGTGGCTCAGCCCGTGGCTTCTGAGCGAAAGTATAAGCTTGGAACGGGCGCCCGGTCTTCCCTGACTATGGAGGAAGTTCTGGAGCAGTTTGGGGACTTAGGTGTTTACGATGCCCGAAGAGTTGCAAAATTTGTTTTGCACTGCGACGGGATCGATAAGGGCGTTGATAACTTGGTTAAAATGGTAGCTAATGACCCAGAGTCCAGAGAGTTTGTATTTTATCGTTGTGTGGATAAAGGGGTAACTGTACGTACTTGGGCCTACATGCTCAAGAAGTGTAGGGACCCGGATTATGCTCCGCCAGGCATGGCGGAGCCGATGGAGCGGAAGGCTAGGCTGCAGCCTTCGGTCAGGGATATTACGGGTGCTATCGATTCGTTTCGACGGCACTGCCCTATTAAAGGCAAGCTGTGTGTGGCTACTATGAGCCCGGCACAGTTCCGTAGGAAAGCTCGTGGGCTTTATAATGAAATTAAAGCACACGCTGCTCTGGTCGGTCAAGCCGACTTGGGGTTTGGTTATAAATATTTCCAGACGTGCTTATCCTCTCATACGCTTGAGAGGCTACGTCGGGAAGCAGTAAGGAACCGGTATGCCTCCGAGAGCCCGGAGGACCAGTTTGAAATGGCCCTGGAGCATCTCTGCGATGAGGAGGATAAGGAAAAGCTTCAGCGGGACTTCGAGGATAAGCTCGACTTTCTCCGGCGGAAGCGGTATCATTACGTGGACGTGATACACCGGCAGTTTAGCGAGCTTCTTCTAGAGTTTGCTGGGCTACGTTTTAGTCATACTAACAAGCTGCGATACTTCCGGCGCTTGTTGGTAGGGCATCGGTTATATGATAGGTTCATCGCGCCACTCAACGGGTTTCGCCCGTATGATGTGGATGAGCTTGTTAAGTTCTTGAGGCCACTGGAGGAGAGCTATTATAAATTTACGGCTCACCCTCTCCATGCTAATGCCTCTACGGTTACAGGACCCGCTGTGCAACGCGAATGCGTGCATTTTAAGCGCGGGAAGTGTAAATATGGCGATAAGTGCAAATTTTTGCATATCAAGCAAAATGTACAAAGTAAGAAGGTTTCTAAGAAGTATACGCCTGAGCAACTTTCTAGGATGAAAACCCAGGACTGTAGGCTTTTCCAGAAAGGTAAATGCCATTATGGAGATAAGTGTAAGTTTCTCCATAATGCTGGGAGTTTAAAACCTGTTGGAGGGGCACCTGTCGGTTTAGCCTCTCATACCTGTGAGGAATCAGCCGATGCTCCCAAGCAGAATATGGAAGCATCGCTCCTACAGGTTAATTCCCAGTCACTTCCTAACTTAATAAAGGAAAGTGAGCGTCGTCACTACGAACGAGACCCAAGTTTGAGGTCTCGGAAGAAAGTTAAATGCTTCCTGCAGGCGGATGACGGCGCCGTTGCAGTACTTGGATTAATCGACGATGGCGCTCAACCTACTACCATTTCAGAGGCTCTATACCAAAAGTTAAAGTCCTCTGGTGTTAGGTTTGGATATAGGCCGATGGTAGGTGAGGTGGGTGGCCTTAATTCATCGATTAAAAATAAAATTCTGCGGGAGGTCGATTTTACCGTCCAGATTAAAAAATACAAGAAGCATGGAGCATATGTTAAACTCCGTATTTGTGCTCTGGTATTATCTGGACCGGTCTCGCAGGACTTCGTATTGGGAATAGGTACCCTTAACATGAATGGCATTAATTCTGTTAAGGATCCTGACCCTGTAAAGCGAGTTGTCACCATTAATGGTGAAATCGTAAATTCATACCCCTGCAGCGTCGACGTGCTTTCGGCGACTGTCGTTACAGTTATGGGGATGGATATGCCTCCGATGGCGGCAGCTCCCGGCGAGATTTGTAGTATGGATACAAATGCCGTGGGAGAATTGCCGGGGGAGGAGGAGGTGTCGTCTGTAGTTCGAAAAGAACTACGTAATACAGTGGATCATGATTTCGTAAATAATCATGATGATATAATTAAAGCACAGGATTTGCCTGATATCGATGTTAAATCGATGGCAAATCCCATCGAATCTGATGGAGTGCTTCTCCAGCGGTTATCCAGTATTGTACCGTTGTCGGAGTTTGGCGACCAGCGTGAGGTTGCTAACTCAGACTTGGTAAGCGGGCACGTGCTGGACATGCTTGATCGCCTGGAGCGCGAGATGGTTACGAAGGAGAGCTTGCTGCCTGGTTTACAGCAATTCTATTATCTTCGTACTATCATATGCCGCTTCCGGAAGTATTTTGTGATAAAACTACCGGAGGTGGGCAAGTATAAATTACGGGAACCGCATGATATTAAGCGATGGCTGAAGCCGGGCTGCAAGCCGGTTCGCCAGCGGCCTTATCATTTGGAGCCGAATAAACTTAAGCTTATGAAGCTCAAGCTCGACCAAATGGTAAGTGATGGGTTATGTTATAAGGTAACAAATAATACTTCAGAGTGGGCGTCGCCAGCTTTCTGTGTATATGACAAAGGAAAAGCATTAACACGCGTCGTGGTGGCGATGGGCCGCCTGAAATAAGCTCGTGGAGCTTATGTATGCTGTTTGCCCTGTAACTCGGGATACAGTAAGAAAATTAATGAATGCTCAATGGGTTATAGTCTCTGATAGTAAAGCTGCATGGAGACAGCTTGGTATGACCGAGTTTACAAAATTGGTATTTGTATTCGTTACTCTTTTCGCGTCATTCGCGAGCGAGGGCCTACCGATGGGGTACAAGAATGCTCCTCAAGTATGGGTCGAGGAAATGGCTACAAGGTTCCTTGTTGGGATACCAGATACTGTTATGCACTTCGACGACTTCTTTACTATAGGCCAGTCGCCGATGCAAGCGCTTGTAGGTTTCGCTAAATTTATGCAACAGTGTGAAAAATATAACAATTATCAAAGTGCTACTAAATTGCATATTTTTCCAAAGCGACTTGCGGCAGTAGGTTTGATCAAGGAGGCGAAGACGCACTACCCAGATCCTAAGCGTACGATTGCTATAGACAAGCTAGAGCGTCCAATAAAGGGGAGGCGGTTCTTAAGGCATGTGCGCCGTCTTATTGGTTTATTCATTTATTATTTGGAATACATGAAAGGCTTCTGGCAGATCGCTGCGCCAATCAAGGATTTGCTTATGCAGGGAGCTGCTCAAGTATGGACGGATAAGCATGATAAAGCT
>ADNK01000596.1:0-12214 GCA_000320545.1 Bigelowiella natans CCMP2755 | reverse complement strand
GTCGGAGTTGCTGCATCTTGGTATCGGTATTTATCCATCCAAATGACATCTTTCCTCCCATCTCGATGCTAGGGTCCAGGTGGGTGGGCGAATATGGATTTCCTGCAGACGGGGGGGCAAGGGTGCTCAGCTGCGATGGCTCATCACACAAAAGGCTCTCATTGTCCGGGGATGACTGACGCCGAGTACGTTCTTGAAGATACTGTTCTTGCCACAAGATAGAGAGGGGGGGGGGGGGCGTGATGAGCGCTTGTTTCCTCTTTCTTTTTAACTTTCTTCAGCAGCAGACCAGCACCTCCACCACAGCCATCGTCATCATCATCATCATCATCATCATCATCATCATAATTGCTATCGTAGCGATATTTGAATTCGTTTCCTTCCTGCAACGTCGTGTTTGCATGTGGTATGAAAGACGTGATTTGGCTGTGATTTTCGTCGGATAGGTACCGCACGGAGTTCTCCATCTGGAGCTTGGTAATTTCTCTGTCTTGTCTACAAGATTTGCGCTCTTCGCTCTCCCTCTCCCTTTCTCCTTCCCTCCTTCTCTTCCCGTCTTTCCTCTCTTGAACGCATGTGTAACTGATAAAACGGGGGGGGGGGATGGGAAGGGGTGGCGCTGGGTGTTCAGGATCCTCCTCCTCCTTTGCTGTAGTCTATAAATGCACACAGCACGTACTTCCATCTAACTACATTGGTAGCGATTATTCCCGCCACTACAACAAACGCACCCTGCTGAATATATGTAAATATGTACACACACACACACACACATATATATATATATATATATATATATATATATATACATAATATAAAGACGCAATCGCCTTTGATCGTGGACACGGACGTCCGTAACATGACCGCGGTCATGAAGGCGGCGCTCCTAAACGAAGAGATCCTCGAGATCCACCAGTCTACAGATACGCCTCCCGGAGAGTTCCTGGCGTATTGGCCATGTTCGGAGCCTACTCGATGCCAGGTAATAGCCGACTTAATGCTTCTCCTTCTTCTCCTTCTCCTTGTTCTTCTTCTTGTTCTTCTGGATTACAATATGCGCGTCGGTATTCTGATGACGCAATGGGCGTTCGCTTTGCAGGTTTGGGGCCGTAAGCTTAACGAAAGTGCTTGGCTGGTGGCGCTTACGAATCTGGGTCGCAAAGCGCACAAGATCTCCCTTGATTTCTCGCATCTTGACTGGACGAAGTCCGATCGCGCCGTTCCGCGTGACGGTAAGTCGTTACTGCATCGTAAGGAAAGCCGTTCAATCCATGCCCTCTCATCTTCTTATTTGTCGTTTGTAAAATTCAGTGTGGGCGCATGGGTTTCTGGAGCCAGCCGTGGGAGCGTTCACTTCGGAGGTGGCTTCACACGACACAACCTTGGTGATATTGGCAAAGAATGACAATTAAGGAACCTTAAGTCGTACTATGGCATGTACAAATGTATTAGTATGGAAAGCAACATGCAGAATGACACTAGCAACTCCTTGGCTGCAATGTGCATAGTCATCGCGTCACGGCATCCAAGCAGCGCCATGATGTGAAACTGCATCAACAGCATCAGTTGTCACATGCAGATCGAACATCGCAGTGCTAGCGCAGAGCAGTGACGCCTATCTAGCTAGCCAGCTAGCCAGGCATGCGCACACACAGCATGCAGTCATTGCGTTGCTAGCCGTTGCATGTGGCGATGCAATGAACTTGTGTGCACAATGCATGCTAGATTGATGATATGGAGCACTCCGACTTCGATCCTCGATGCGACTTATATTTCGACCAGGAAAACCAGACATAAGCTTATATGCTTTGATCCGATCGACACCTGGCGAGTCGTTATTTGCAATGATGCATGGTAACAAGAACATGGCCTAACAAGGTAGCTAGCAGAGACCATAGAGTACACTAGAGACAATAAAGACAATGAAGACTAGCTAGTGTACTATAATGATAGACACCATTACTGTGTACGTCTATTATTATATAGACTCTTTTGTGTGTCTTCACAAATACAATGAGCGGGTATAGGTGTAAAAATGAACTATCTATATATATGTCGCCAATATATGTATAAAACGGATGTAAGACGGATGCATGTAATTAATCAATTTAATGGTCTAATGGTCATCCTTATGTAGCTTTATTTAGACTGGTCGCTGTGTACAAGACAAGGGCAGCAAAAAAAATATAGTGCTATATTTATTTGTCACTACATGTACGCTGTACATGTGTATGCCACATCGCCCTCATTCTCGCATTCTCGCCATGCACGAAGACACGATATAGATGATGCTGAGACTAAATCTTCACATACGTGCGGGCCGCACATCACACGTCGAAAAGTTTGAATTCACTCTAATACGATACAACGTATGTCAGCATCAATAAAGCGGTCATTGTTACACAAATGTTAAACATTGCAAAAGCGGCATGCATGCTATCTATGTATTTATAGGTACATCGGGCCGTGGCGCAGCAAACTCTAACGACGTAAAAAATGAACAAAGTCCGTCTATGGTCAAGGAGGACTTTGTCTCTATTGTGCAAGTTTGCCATTGAGTCTGTTGCATCACCGCATTTTAAAACCTCTGCAGAAGTAAGCAGACCCAACATCCACCGCATCATAATGTCATTGCTATGACGGATGGTGGCGGCTGTTTCACCTTAGTGGGTCACTTTTGATTGTAGAACTTTTTTCTTCGCAAGTTCCGCCTGGTACTTCGATGGAATGCCCATTTTTTTCATTTGCATGAGTTTGTTAGCCTTCACAGCTTCGATGCGAGCTTTCTCTTGCGCGAGAGCCGCTTTAATTTTATTTCCTTCGGTGAGATATTGCTCCCTCTCCGCCTTTTTTGATCGCTCGTGCTCTGAGATTTGCTGCACAACTGTGTCCTGGATTTGCATCCTAACCATCCTTTTGCGTTCGGCTTCGAGAGCTTCCCTCTCTTCCTGCTCCTTCTGCCACTTGAGCGTGCGGAGATGAAGTTCCTGATCTTGCTTGCGTTGCTCGTTTATGGCTTTTTCTTTGTACAACCTCTGCTCGTTCCGCACCCGGTCCATGTCGCGCATCATTTCTCGTTGCTTCATAGCCTTCTCTTTCTCAGCGAGCCTCCAACGCCGGTCGCTGGCTTCTTGGTAACGTCTCGCTCTGCAACGGACGTGTGTGTACCAAAAGAAATGATGAGGATTTTGTCTGGATATCAACGTCCAATTAATTATGCATCAAAGAATCACCTTAATTCATCAAGCTCGCTCCGTCTATCGTTGGCCTTTTCCTGTTGAGCCCGTAAGCGAGCAACCTCCTGCTCTTTCGCCGCCTTGATTGCTGCCAGTCTCTCTTCTTCTCGGGCTTCTTTGAGCTCTTTTTGCTTTATGTATCGCGCAATCCTCTCGTTTTCTTCATTCTATCGTATATCGAAGGCAGTTATTTATTATGAAGTTTCACCACTCGATTCGATTTTTTCGAGACGGATGGGAAATCGTATGTCCTTCCGTTTTTCTCATTTCTAACCAGAGAACTTCCCAAACAGAAATTTGAAGAATGATCGAGAAAAAACTGGAAGAATACCACCGAGTCGGTGATAGTTGATGTTCAAATCGTAAGTGTTTGTTAGGGATGGCACCTCTTCTTGCTTCCTGCGAAGCTTAGCTCTAGCTGCTGCATCGTTTGCGGCCATAACTTCTGCGTGAAGCTTGCGACCATGTTCAATCTTTCTTCTAGCCTCTTCCTCCTGGCGTCGCTCGTTTTCCTGTTAGAATTAAAAAAACCATGTGAGATCCGAACTGGACTTCATGTACTATCTCATGAAGGAGGAGAGATTTAGAAAAAGGCATGCGAATACAATTATGTACTTTTATACGCTCGAGCATAAGCTCTGCCTCCTGTTCAGCTCGTTCTCTCTTTCGAAGTCTTTCACGCTCGCGGAATTGAATCTGTGGAAAAAAATTCACACCTCAATCTCGGCGGCTACTAAGACTAAGATCCGGCTTAATTTTGTGATATCTCGACTCACCTGCTTTCGTAGCATAACCGCATCTTCTTTTCTTTTCATAATTTTAACTTTTTCACGCTCCTCAACCATTCGAATTGCCCGTACGCGCTACCATCACAAAGATACGCACAATCAGGTTTTATGCCGTCATCAACTTACTCCCCCCCTCTTTGGTACGCACGCCCGGCTATGTTCCGCATACCTCCTCTTCCATTTTCATGAAAACTTCCTTTTCTTCCTCAGCTCTCCGCTGAGCAATCATTTTCTTTTCTTCTAGTTGCTTGTCACGGATACTTGCACATTGTGCATAGAGAAGAATTTGATTCATATGTTTGACATCATCGTGATCCTCGTCTCTTCGTTTCTGAAGATCGTTCGCGTCTGAGGATAGGAGGATAGGACGACAGGATGATAACATAAATTTAGGGCATCAAAACACAATTTTCAATGACATTAGCAAGAACGCACCTTCTTTCTTGTTTACAACGACTTCTTTATCTGCCTCGACAATAGAAACAGTTCCCATTTTCCCTTTTTTCATCATTCGATCTCTGTAAAGAGGTAATTAAGACAGGCAACGTGTTCCTCAAAAATATTCCTGGGTTGTCCATTCTTATTTGAAATAATAAATTGGATGAATCTACTTTCTCTGTTGAGATCTTATTGTCAGAGTCTTGTTATACTTCTCCTTCGAACGGGTCTTGGCATTTGTAACCGTGCGCGGAGCCATGGCCTTGATTGCACTTAGCTCGCTCGATTTCAGGACAACTGCATCTCCTTGACCAAGTAGATTCTTCAGCTTACTCTTAGAGATAACCTAGGAATATACCAAGAACCTCATTCGTTTTTTATTCAAGAATTCCAGAGATACACAAACCCATGAGGGGATAATCTGGATTTCGATGTCGGAGGTATAAAGCTCACCGTGTAGCCTTTTCGGGAGGTTCTGCGACTGTTATGCTTGCTTGCAAAGAGAGTCTCATCAACACTAGATCCCTGATAAAATACACAGACTTTGAGCATCCGATCGAAGATCTTGTATCGACTAATGCTGCTCACCCGTGACATAGTTCGTCAATGTAATTGGGAAAGCAGATACTCGAATGCAAACTGCTGACACAATTTCCACGTGAAAAAAATCTTCTTTTCGAAGGTTGGATGGAGCCTTCAAGGTTTGTGCAACGAACAGGTGGGGGTGGATCGATCTGGTGGGTTGTGTCCGTCAGGGCAAGAGTTGTAGCCAGCAAAGACAATTTGAGACTAAAGACATACTAGAACTATTGTCGTATGCATGAAATATATTCCTATAATGTAAGGATTAAGAAGTACCGGATATTGACAGAATATTACATAATTCGAGCGTTTCACAAACTTCGACATTTATCAAAACGGCAGGGAAAGGTGCACAACGATTCCAAAGCGACAACGTGTTTCGCATGACTTTAGCTAAGAATCCACGGTTGAGTGATTATGCTTTCTATTTTATCTTGTACGACAATGGCATGCAAGAAAGCACGCAAAAATATCATTTCATAAGATGCCTACGACATCTCCCTTTTTGTTTTTTCGGAAAAGTCTTTTGTTGAAAAGACCAGTGCCAACGAAAAAAATTTGAAGAGGCATCGGGTGCGAGGATGAGGCAAAGCGACAACCTAATTTGATGATTAATATCCAAAAAAGGACGAGATATTTAGTCAGCAGATAACAATTCTAAAAAACATTACTTCGGCCCTCTAGGGGTAAGCAAGATTCTGCGCTCAGTTTGTCCTTTTTCAGACCTGGGAAACGAAAGCGGGATTTATTAAAAACGGGGATACCTTATATAATTTTCAATACACATGGCGTTTATTGCTTATTTTACATTAATAAGAAAATTTTGGCCTAAATATTCACGAACAAGAGGCACGTTAGTACTGGAAAGAGGCGGTGAATACGCTCTCCCCCCACTCTCTAATCCTTCTCAGACCAAGCCTATAGAAATGAGCTACTTTGGCGAAGACGGCAAGTTCAAGTTGCAAACTGCAGCAATTGATCTTCGCTTTATTTCATCCCAAAATCAAGCCAAGAACTGCTGGTAGTGGAATTAAAGAATGTCATCAATTGTAGTATCTCACTTCATCATTTTGTCTCGCAGGACTGCATACAACGAGATGCTAAAGTGCCAAAAGGAGAGCGGAGATGACGCAGCAAAGTGCTTGGTCTTCAAAAAAGCAGCATTCTCTCTCTGTCCAAACGATTGGGTAAATGTAGTCTTTCAGGAGGTTATTGTTATAATGACTAACTAGTATCACTAAACAAACTATTTAGCTTGAGGCTTGGAAGGAGGCTCGCGTTTGGCGCGAGGTTTCCGATGGACACGGTGGTACTAAGAAGGTCCACAACTTCTATGGCGTAAACCATGGATGCGAGGACGCAGGAGGTTCGTTTCATTTGGTTCATTTTGCATACCTTGTCCTGAAAAAACCTTTTTTGGTCAGATGATGAAGACGATGATGATGATGATGACGAGTAAATTATACGTCGAAACTTCACCATTTAATCCAGAATAGGATATTGCTGGATAGATTCAATGAGTGTAGCTACGAACTTTGTAACTTCTATCTACAGAAGCGTTGCGGACGTAGCTAGATAGTAGCAACCATGTCTAGATGTTCTGTGAATTTGGAGACATATTTTGATTATAACACGCCACAGATGTGGTGTTCCATCTTTTCGTTGCATGTTTTATTTGCAGACACACAGAGCAAGGAGCAGTGTGTCTACCACATGTTTAATGTTATGTCTAAACGACGGACATGCTCGATCGTATCATGCCTAGGTTCGCACATTCGATTCTAGCATGTGCACTGCATCTCTCGCGATCGCGCACACATCTCTAGACACTTCATGCATCTAATGAAACTAAAAAATAAAAAAATGAAATGCCATGTGTGTGTCAATAAGATCGCACTTGGCGGCCCATCCCATGCCAATAGCATGCCTAGCTAGCTAGATACGATGATACGATGCGTCACTAATAACTGAGCAGAGAGACGTGTACATACATGCGTTGATGCTTGTACGTGCACACAAACGTACACAGTAGTCTAGCCGCTCAAGCTGCATTGCACAGTAGAACAACTACATGCATGACGAGGATGACCATGTCATGTGGATGTTGAAAAATTTTGATTTGATTCATTACACATTCATTGTTATACGTGCAGCACAAGCAGCGTTGTGGTGTCTAGCTACGATACGTCCGCATCCATGCGTGCAGCTAGATTCGTCTGCTGCATGCTGTTGACACACCGTGCTTGCACTGTCAATCGCATGCCCCCGCGCGCGTAACAACGTACACCACAGACTAGTAGTAGACACGCTAGCACGGTGTGCACAGTGAATATAATGTTGTGCATGTTGACATGCTATCTAGCTATGTCTATTGTGTGTTCCAGCACACGCCATTAGCTACTACACTAGTACATGCTGGCATGTACACCTTGTCTGTTGCAGCACGACTTCCCAATTTTCTCCAGTTTGTCGTCACATCGCACATGCATCAAGCAGAACATAAAGATTTCTGTGCAGCATGCTAGCATGCTACGCTCAAATGACTGCCAATTGGTCAATGCAAAAACATTCAATGGTCCGCAAATGCCGGCATGCGGCAGCTCTCACTGAGCTAGACAGCTTCGCTAGCTGTGATGTGCGCTCTAGATTGCTCATCATTGCAATTACTACGCTCGCTTTGCTTGGACTTGTGCACACTCGTCAATGTAAGATGACTGTGTGCATCTGTTCTCTTGTTCATGCTACATTTACAATCATTGTGCATCACAGATGTACCACATCTAGACATGCCATTGCACGCATTAATTGTGTGCGTCGTCTGTAGCGTAGCGTCATAGCTGCGTAATCCATATAGCGTGCACGACTAGACTAGCCTGATGACGCATGTACGTCATCACTAATCATAGCTCGCCTGGCATCATTCATTGATTCACTAGCTAGCTGGTGCAGCATCATCGCTGCGTCGAATATTAATATAAATATATATATATATATATATATATATATCTATATTTTTTTTTTTCGTACTTACTCCGCACGATATGTCAAGCGGGTTCCAAGTACGCATAGTATAATATATATATATATATATATATATATATATATATATATATATATGTATAGGTATAGGTGTGTGTGTGTGTGTGTGTGTGTGTGTGTGTGTATGTGTGTGTGTAATCATCGTAAGGATGACAATTGAAAAGATTTAATCATATCATTACATCCGTCTCATTATAACTAGAATAATCGTAAGCACTATCTAGGAAAGAATAGCGGAAGACGAGGCTATCCTCAATACTAAAAAATTGGCTCCAGATTTTACCATCTGAATCAAAGTTTATTTTACTATATTTTGAGCTACTGCGCTACGTTAATCTTTGCTGACGGGTGAAGAATTGACACCGTATGTTCGCATACTTTTGACGCTTGAATCTTTGAACGTTTGCAATCGTTTATTTCCTTGTCTTAATAATAACAAGAATAAAAAATCATAAATAATATGTATGTATAAATACATATAGTATTATTATTTAGTTTGAAAATAAGTAAATCGATATACCTGAGCAAATATTCTATCTTCTTAAAATTGTTGCGCTTTACTTGTGCACCATCCTTGAAGGCACTGCGGATTGTCTCAATCCATGGCTAAGAAAAGAGATCAATGAATTTTGCATTTTTACCGCCACCAGTAATCATATACCAACCAACCTGTCTATCCAGTTCAGGTTTTTGTCGTGCGGCAACTAGGAAGGAACGGTACAAAGCCAATACCTTTTGCGCAAAGCGCACAATGCCAAGTCCCTCAACTAAGTTTTCGTTTTATAACATAAAAATGGAACAGCTTCAAGTACCTGTTTCTGCACTCCGGATCTTCGGGCCATGTTACATACCTGCGCCAAAGCACCAACGCAGCTGCAAGTTCCAGATCTGGTGGAGGCAAGCTGGCAGACGAAAAGTGAAATATGAGAGCACTTTCCCGCGAAAACGCTGGGAAATTATGCCCTACGTCTCGATCTTAGAATTGTCGTTGAGAAAAAAAATCCAGGTTTTTTCATGCACGCAACCAGGCCGATCTTTGCAGGTGTTTCTTCGGAAATCCTGGAAATCGTCCTTGAAGCCTCGAGCCAGGTGCGACCGAAATTCAAGCGGCGGCGGTTGCATCGGGAAATGTTTCGTATTTATCGAACAAACATCTGATATTTTGTTGCCTTTTCTCTCATCTTTAGATTGGGGTACGGGTGCCTCAGCCCCCAACCCGGATCTTGGCAGCAGGATCTTTTGAGGTGGTACAGAGAGCTGGTAGGTCGGCCTCCTGCTACTCGGGGACATCTCGCAAGGCTAAGTGCGAGAGGTTGATGACTGCTGTTCCCAACGACGCCGCGATGGCGATCTCTTCTTCAAGATGACCATGGCAGCAGTGGCGTTGAAGCTTCTGCTCTTTGTAGCAATGTCGCCGCAACAATTCCGATGCCAGGCGACCGACGAAGAGGCGGTGGTAGCATCATCATCAGGTATGCTGCGACGGCCCTACCCACCAGTCTTCCACCTAGATATGAATCTCGGAAGGACCTGGGGGATGAGGCGACTGTGTGGGATCAGAGGTGGTGCCAAGAGCAGCCACTATGCATCTTCGCGATCGAAGCAAAATCCTGGAAGGTAATTCGTGAAGCTGTTATTTGCGAATGACCGCATGTAGGAGGAGCCGTTGGGGGTGATCACAATTTCTATTCAGGGACCGGAAAAAATTCAGGGAAGCGGAGAAAGGCCGACACTTCACATTTGGTCAGCCACGTGTACTCATCACAAACAAACGTTCTTGACTTGAACGAACAGAAATAGATCTGCTATACAAAACTAAACGTCACTTTTGTGCTATCTGTCATTGACGCAGAATATGCAGTCTTCCATTACACTTTGTCGTCGTCGTCGTCGTTTCCTCCTCCTCGCCTTGATCTCCCCTTTATCATTAACAGCGAAACGGCAATCGAGGTTCATGACGGAACTAGCTATAAAGGTGAGTTGTTGTAGAACAACGCGTAAAGCATTCCACTTTGATCATCGTTCAATCTTCGCCAAATCTTACATGCCCTCCCACCGCCTCCCAGGCTCTGGGCTTTGAGGATGAAGAGCATAAAGAGATCTACAAAGACCGGTAGTAGATGTGTGCATATTATCTGTAACCCCGCACCATACATACAGTCTTAGTTCTCTCTCTCTCTCTCTCTCTCTCTCTCTCTCTCTCTCTCTCTCTTTCTCTCATAGGTTTATATATTTACATAGTTATTACACTTCCTTTTATTACAGACGACTCCTTGCCCATCTCACCGGCCTTCCTATTATGACTATGGAGGGAGGGTACTCCCTAACCTAACACCCCCAAAAGCTGTTGCTGCTGCAGTGACAAGGATGATGTTATGATGGGCCACATGCGCAGAGCACAACAGAAAAAAAACAAGTCGAACTAAATCTTTCCATCCCCCCCACCAGAGAAGATATCCTTGAGCACGAGGAGAAGAAACATCGGAGGCACAATAAACTCAATGTCTACGGGACTGAGGACAGAAAGAGCAAAGGGGGGGGGGGAGAGGTACCTAACCCGCTGCCCTCATCATGATCATCAACATCATCGACATCATCATCCTCTAGGTGCTGCACTTGGTGCGAAAACGGTGGAAGAAGCGGATTAAGAGGAGAGAAGTTAGTTGTTACATAAAAGCTCGAACATTGCTTCTTCGTTTCGTTCTTCTCCTTATCTTGCAGCCATCATCGTGTTTCATGGATTTGTGCGTGTGTGGGGCATGTATGGGGGGGGATTCTCAATAAAAACTCCTAATAATTCTGTCGCGCTGCGTTTCATAACGTCGCAGTCTCAAAGATACAAGCAACGTCAACTGGAGAAAAAGAAGAAGCGCGACAAGAAGATGGTGCGTGCTTACTCACTGCCATCCATTTCATTTGTTCTCACACCCTCCTTGTCCCTTCTCATTCTCTTCCCCCCCCCGTGTCTTCTTCATCTTCATTTTCTTCTTCTTCCTCTTCTTCCTTGCACCACGCGGGACAGGAGGGCAAAAGGCTGCCCGAGCATGAGAGCCAGGAGTCCACCATTTCGACCGGAAACATCCTGGAGTCCAGAGGCGAATCGGTATTTGTTGTCGTGCTGTTTCCAATCAAGAATAATAGAATGGATCGATCATTACGTTTCTTTTAAAGCCCGATAACAACTCTCCGTATTTTTCGAGATATTGTGAAGTCATGTTCGCTGTGATCTGAACCCCTCCCCCCCCCCCTCTCTCTCTCTCTCTTTCTCTCTGTGAGTGTGTGCTTGGATGGGGGCAACAGCATGCGTTCGTGTGTCTATTATGATAAATACTGGTGATGATGTACTCATGATAGAGATGATGGGGATAATGATGATGATGATGATGATGATGATTACACGTGTGTACTATTACCACCTAGTCGAGCGATACAGAGAAGAAATCGGGAGAGTCTTTAGACGAGAATGGACGGCGGAAGCGAATAACAGCTGACGAGAAGATGGTGGATGCTCTCTCTCTCCTTCTCTCTCCCTCTCTCCCTCTCTCTCTCTCTCTCTCTCTCTCTCTCTCTCTTTCTCTCTCTCTCTCTACAAACACGCAATCGCGTGGCGCACATATGCACGTATATACATAGTAATCCATGCAAATATGAACACTTCAACTGCCACTGCTACTGCTTTACTGCCCATAGAAAGTCCAGAAGGTCTACGACCAAGGAGAGAATGAGGTAGTTGTAATGCTAATAGTAGTAGTAGTAGTAGTAGTAGTAGCACGTATGGCTCATCGCCTGGCGCCCTAGAAACCATGTGATTACTGCGACGACGTTTCCAGTCATCACCGAAGGCAAGTTGAGGAGCCCCCTCCCCCTGTCTTTGTTCGTAGGACGAGGGAGAGATGATGATGGAGGAGGAGGAGGAGGAGGAGGAAGAGGAGGAGGTGGAAAGAACAGCTAGTGTTATGGTCAAGGCCAACGACGCGAAGTTCATAGATCACGGTAAGTGGGAAAGGGGGAGGGGGGGGAGGGGGGGGGGGGGGATGGGTGCAACGCAACACGACACTTACAAAAAACAAGACATATATACGTGATCGGTCGTTCAGGCGTGTCGTCGTAAATGAAGGCGTGTGTGTGATA